>BGPR01008056.1:24540-50889 GCA_013235015.1 Araneus ventricosus | reverse complement strand
AAACAATATTGAAAATTCTATATTCCCACAACGTTGACCAATGTAGTGGCGACAATATTGAAAATTCTATATTCCTACAGCGTTGACCAATGTAGTGGTGACAATATTGAAAATTCTATATTCCCACGATGTTGATCAATGAAGTGACGACAATATCGTAAATTCTGCATCTAATAATATATTACAACGTTTTATTATTCCGGGTTTTTTTATCCTTAGTGACCATACGTGTGAATATATCTGGTTTTGATTCTTTGTCTCTTTTTTAAAAACATCTGATTTTTAATAAAATCTCCTAGACCGTCCTTCTTTTTATTTATTCAAGAAGTCAATGATAATTTGAAAAAAAATTATGTATTTTTATAAAAATATTACTTTTGAAAAATTCCTTCATCCCAACTTTTACTAAATATAGAACATGCCAAAACTCGCACTTTAAAGAAAACTATATATCACCTTTTGTTGTATTTTAACGTTTATAAACAAAATTAAAACCTTTAAAACAGTCAAAGTTTGTTGAAAAATAATAACTTTGTGTCCCATGTTTTTAAAGGTAATTACTTTTGAACCCTACTTTCATAATTTATTCCATTAGCAAAACTTAGTTACTTGCGAAAATCGCTCTCTCTTTGACTTCAATTCATATTCTCAACTCAAAATTATAAAAAAGTTAATTAAATGAAGAAGAAAATTAAAAATAAGATTTAGAGATTCACGATACTTCGTATAAAGTCCAGTTTAGGTTACCTCAATTTATCTTCAGCTTTCGAGGTTTTAGAGGCTGAGTGGACTAGGCAACGGATTCCAAGATTGGTATGCGTCACAAATATCAATTACAAAAATAGAATGGAATGTCATTATGGAAGCAAATTTTTTAAAAAATCTCTAATAAGTAATGAGGTTAAATATTAGGAATATTTATATTTTTGGGGAAATAAATAGTACATTATTGAAACTAGGTGGAAATATATTGCATAATATTCAATATTTATCAATACTGAAAGACAATATTGAGCAATATAAGAGAAAAGTCTTACATTTTACACTGTTACAATATTGTAACCCAATATTATTCAATATTGATTTTTCTAATTTTATAATATTGAACAATATAATGTGCTACTTGGGAGTGAATACGAATCTTCAATCAAATCTATGTTATCATAGTGCACAAAATTTTTCAAAAAATCTCATTTTGACAGCAGATTTTGTAAGTTTGATCTATAGCCTGATGACGAGGACAACTAAGGCGGGATACCCTCCCAAACAACAAAATCACTGCACAGGAGGTCATATGTCCTCGACGAATTTAACATATTCTATGCCAGCGTACATGGTGTATTTTAGGTGATATTGTATCTCGATCCCAAGAATCTCCGGTGACCGAAAGAGTTCAAAAAATTCGTCATCATAGACAAAAATATATTTGAGATTTTTCCTTTATCTTTTCATGAAGAAGCATATTGAAATAGCGAATATCCAGCTGAATTTACAACATATCTTAGAGATATAAATCCTCTAATGGTTAATGAGCCTCGAGAGAGTAACTACAAAGTATTTTAAACTATTCTTTTCGATATAATTTAGAAGTATATACAAATTACACAAAATGGTAATGGTTTCCGTATTGCATAAGTGTGTCTAGTTTTCCTAATACTTATATCTGTTGCCATGAAAGACCGAAATTAGAGAATATCGGTATTCTTCGATGAATTTCGACACATACTAAACATATTTACCGAATAATATCAACATTCACCGGAGAATATCGACATTTGCTAAATACCGATGTTCACTACTGCACTGTAAAAAATATCCGTTTTTTTCCCGAACTTTTTCCGTATATTTGACGGTTTAAAGCTGTTTAGTTGACAAAACGGGTTTTCACCGTTTTCCGCTCCAGCCATAAAGGGTTTAAAACCGTCAGTTCAAATTCTATTTTTCGTCATACGGTATTGTTTTCCGTACGATAACTTTCCCTTTTCTTAAATGCAATTTTATTGCATTCATTTCATGTTTTTAATAGGGTTCCATCTCCGCTATTGTTTACACATGTTGCAGTAACCTGTTGTCACTCATGAAAGCTAACCTTAAAACACGTGTTCTGGCAATAGTTGATTTTTACACCACTAGGTGGCACCACAAGAGCTATAGTGACTTTAAAACTCAAATAGATTATTTTTACTTCACTTTATGAAGTCTCCGGTGGTCTAGTGGTTAGAGCGACTGCCTTTTGTTTCTATGAACGCGGTTTCGATCCCCGGCTCGGAGGAGTGAGAAGTTTTGTCCCCATCTTGCATCGAAATCGTCCAAGTAAGTTCAATTAAAAATTATATTAATTAAACTAATTGAAATTAATAATTAAGCCTTGATTAATTAATATTCCTAATTGATAATACACATCAGCACATTTCAACTCAACTCGAACAGAAGGAGAAAAACAACTCAACTCAGTCGATGACGTCACTTACTTCGATGACTTAATTTTTACGGAGAAAACTTGATTTCATACGGTAAAAAACCGTTGCGCCTACGGATTTACTTTGTAACTTTTACGGTTTTGCACAACCAACCCAGCTGCCAGTTTAAAACCGTAAATTTTACGGGATTTTTTTTACAGTGTGAATAAATTTTACATACACTTCGTTACAGTGATGGATTATGTAATATGTGTGTTGTTAGCAACAATTTTGCATTTTATAAAACGAAACATTTCCCAATGATTAGTCTAATCTCATGGATGTACAGTGAAACCTCGCATAACGAGCAAAATAAATTGCAAAAAAGCGACTCGGTTAAAGAGCGCCTTTGCGCATAACGAGGGACGAGGAGAAGAAAATTCCCGGATTTTGCGCCTGCTACTGTCACATCCACAGGGCTTTTATTTTGCTTTAATTCTTATCAAACTAGGTGTCTAGTACTTGCGCGTGCACTTTTAACTGTAACCTGTTTTAACTGTTAATCGAATGAGATCCTTTGTTCTGCTTTCTTTTTTCTAGTAATAAACGTTTTGAATGGAGCGAGTGACTTTGGGTATTTTCATTTTTTGATTCCAGTAATAATTTAGGCCATGTTTTTTTTAAATATTTTTTTGCCATGCATTTACAGTTGTTTATACACTACGTAACAAATGATGTGACATAACGAGTTGACTGATGCATTTGACTCAATAACGTAACGTAATTGACTCATTTCTTTTAATAAGTACTAGCAGAACGCGCACGGCGTTGCCCGTGGAATCAGGACTTCAAAAACATGAAAAAAAAAAATCGCCCACAATGACACGAAAAAGTTTTGAAACAAAATCAAAACAAAAGATACACATTGATTTTCCCGCGATAATGACATGTAGAAAAGCAGTACAGAGTACGTTATTCCAAAACAATAATAAAAAAAAATTGCAACGTGAAAATCTTTAATATACAGCAATGGTGTATCTAAGTTATGCTGATGTAATACAGTCTCAAACCACAATACCGTGACGTTTCAAGGTCACGACAGTACCCCCTTCGTCACCCCCCTGGAGCTTGCGTGAAAAGCTATGGCACATTTTACGCAGATGGTAAAGAAACTCTTTTAGCTCATCACGAAAAAAATTCTCTCATAATTCAGCAAAGCCAACTTATCACCCATGTCAGAATCTTCCAGCACTGCTTAATTTACGACTAAACCCTTGCGTCCAACGAAATGATTTCAAATTATTCCTAGCAAAACATGCTAAAAATTGAGGAGAGAATAATTCCAACAGATGGCGCTAGCCGTAGCCAGGGAGAAACTCACCGTTCCGGAGAAAGAACTTCATTCGAAAAGAATTTTTTTAACCCTTTAAGAAAAAAAATTATTAAGAACGAACGGACAAAGATATTTTAACCGTTCTTGTTTTAAATGAGAGATAAATACCTCTGTTGTTACCATAAAAAAACTGAAAATCATAGGTTTATTAGAACGTTGGATGCGATGGAAAAAACATTGACAGTTAAAAATATAAGGAGAAAGTGACAATTTTTAAAAAAATTCTCAAAATTCAGTAAATTACGTTAGAAATTCAAAACTAACTTCATTAGAACGGAAATCGCGTGCTCTTTCCGATGGTGTATATATTTTTATCGTAAACTTATTCGTAACTATTCTATTGAGAAATTAGTGCGAAAAATCAACCAAAACAACACAAAACATTAAATAAAAAAAATTCTAGATTAAATTTTAAAATTTCGGCTTCGAGGTGCATTCAGTCACCATTACGACTACATGTGTGCCAAATTTCATGGCTGTAAGTGCGATAGATTCGTCTGGACATCGCAGACAAACACACACACACGCACACAAACATTGCCTTTTATAAGTATAGATAACAGAACAAGTACATCAGTCCTTGTTTAGCACTCAGTCAGCTTTTCATTTCTGAAAATCCTATCCGAATTCCATGCTGGTTGATTCTGCGTAAAAGATAAGATGAAGATGATTCAGGCTGCTTAACGATCTTATATATAATTTTCTTTGAATAAACGTTATACATAAAATTTTTTGAGTATTTTTTTCGGCATAGAACGCATTGTCGTATTTTGCATTGATTTCTATGGGAAAAATTGTTTCGCATAGCGAGTAAGTGGAACAAATAATGCTCGTTACGCGAGGTTTCACTGTTTTTCAAAAACAAATTTAGTAGCATATTACTTTAGAAAATCCTCTTACATGCATATATAAGTTTTTCCAGCAACTTCGCACTTCCCAAACAGGCACTTCGCTGAATCACATATATCTGCAAATATTTATATAAAAGATAATTAACAAAAGAATTGAGTAAAAGAAGATTCGTATATCTTTATTCCTCAATAACATAACAATTATTGAGTATAAAGAGAACCAAATAAAATTAAATTAGCAAATAAAACAAATTTAAACATACACTATACAATTTAAACAATGTTTAAGTAGCGCGCAATATGCCGCTGCATACAAAAAAAACAAGCAAAGGAAGTCAAAAATTATACAAAGGAAATCAAAAATTATACAAAGGAAATCAAAAATTATACAAAGGAAATCAAAAATTATACAAAGGAAGTAAAAAACCAAGAAATACACTCCGAAAGAATAGAATTAAACAAACGAGGAATCCAATCTAGTCCACTTTTTCAAGGGCTATAGACTATATTCGATATGGATTCAAATTACTCGGGAAATTTTTCTGTAAGAATCTTGACTTTCGTCTAAAAAAGCCTCTCATATCCCGAAATTTCCCAATCAAAGACGAACAAGACAAGTATTACCAACAAAAGATTTTTTTAAAAGGAACAACTAAACATTATACCGCTAACAAGATTGATTAAAATTTTTTAAAAAAATTATTAGCCATCGGGCAGGAATGCCGTCATAAAAATATATCAATAAAAGAAGGGAAAAAATCAAACTTACCCTAGCCTTGGAGAGAATCAATATGTCCCCACTTTAATCACAAACTTAAGAAATTTCCCGTCTAAGTAATTCTAATAAAAACTATTAATCCCCATTTGCAATGTAAACAACCAAGAATCTGGCGCCATCTATTATTGCATACTCTTATAAAATAGCAATATCAAAGACGAGCATATGCTACGTTACATTAAACACATCTTTAAATACACAGATGTATTTTAATTAGCTAAAAGATATATGAATCAACATACCTTCGCACATTCCTCGAAATGTAAACATCTTGCCCTTGGGGCATTCGCAAGTTGCTTTCCCTCGTTTCGGTACGCATACTGCTCCAATCTCTTCGCATCTTTCTTCTAGATGATCGCAAAACTCAGATTTCTCGCATCTGTCTCCATTGAAATACGGACCACAATCGCAAAACGAGCCACTTTCGAAACGTTTGCAAATACCCTCGTTCAGGCAGTCGCTGCTGGACATGCACATTTCTGCAAAATTGAACATTACGCAAAAACAGTTTTAAATGAATTTGAAATACCAACTTACAGAGAAATAAGGAGAAAACATTGGGAATATTGAAGAAGAAAAATATTTGAAATATATGCTTGTTTCAGATACGATAAGTCTAAACTAGATCCGTAGAATCACAGCATGGTGTGGTTTTATCCCTAGTGAAAATGATCTTAAATCATATGCGCATCATTTATTTCAAAACGAAAGTAATTCTAGGGTATCACGCGCATAAATCATAGTAGAAGACGTTTACAGGGAGAAAAATTCGTATTTTATGAATTAATTCAAACATTATAAAGTAACTAACTTATTCTATTTATGAATGTCGTAACGGTCGTTATTAATTGACCTAGCAATCATAAAAATAATCTCTAAGTTACGAGACATTCGTTAAAATTGAATGACAGGACAACCGCAGATAACAATATGTATACTAACTATTATGCATAATCACGGTCGGTTTAGTTTAGCTATATTAACGTCCCGTTTTGAAGCAACACGGGGCTATTTTGGGACGCCCTCGTAATTTTGAACCACGGTCAGATGACGAGAGGACACCCCCTCTCCAAGCTTCCACGCCACACCAACTGGGGGGGGGGGTTGCCCACTATGCATGATTCAGCGTGAAACAGGCCCCATATACGGCGGATCTTTGGCGGAGTGGGGTTTCGAACCTGGAATCCTCAGGCCCAAAGGCTGAGACCTTACCACTAGGCCACCGCGGCCTCTAATTACGGTCGGATTAGGGCATCTAGTGGTCCTTAGGCAATATAGGTTTCGGTGCCCCCCGCTTTCCCTACTACAAATTCCTGAACCAGATAAATTTGCATTTATTTTAATTTTACCTCTATATAAGCAATTTTAAGTAGCAAATTTTAACAAATTGAAATATCAAAGTATTAAACTTCAGATCACTTTCAAAAGAGTTGATTCCAATATACAGCGTAAAAAGGTATGTAAAATTAAAATTTAAAAGTAATTTTATACAAAATTGTAAAAAATAAAAAAAAGTGCAAAGATTAAAAGTCAATACTATTTAATTAAAGGATCGTGCATTTTTTTTTTAATTATAAAACACGATATTTTTTAGCATCATAAAACAATGCAATATAAAACTTCAAAAAGCAATTAATTAAGAATGTTAAAATAATGTTCTAAATTTAAACAAAACTTGATTTTGATTTGAATAAGTTCGATTGCATGGATTTTGTAAATTAAATGAAAGCTCAAAATTTTAAATTACTCTGAAAGTACAACCAAAAATTTCGAGGCTTCGGTGCCCAGCACAGTTGCGAAGCCCCTATGTAGTTCCTACTTTGCCTATTTAATATTCCTGCCCAGTGCGTAATAGACTTCAATACGAGTGCTACATGAAAGAAGCCATCACATCGTTCTGTCATCAGTACCGCCAGGAGAAACCGAGAACCTGCTACTTATATGGTGGCTTCTCATCCTCATGTATGAGGTGGCCTCTTGAAGGATTCTCGACTTGGCAAGTGAAGTCACGTATGATGAATCTTCATTTAATTCAAAACGATAGAAATCCTATGAGGTTATTGTACAGAAAGGGATTCCGAAACCCGCCGCGCTTTTGCGCATGCGCCAGTCGAAATTATTTTCATCAAAATAGGGGGGAAATGAAAAATGGAAGGGGAGATGTTTACATTTTACTTAGCGTGATCAAACAAAGAAATCCGGAAATGCGCTCATGTGTCTTATTGCCTGACACCCCTTTCCGGTGTAAAACCGTCCGAAAGTGCTCGTCTCGGGATACATGGTTTGACAACAGCTTAAATTTAAGAAGAAACACATTTAAAAATCGGTTTGTGCTTTCCACCTATTAGTTCATACATGTAACATTTTGTACTGTAGTGACTGAATTATAGCTCACACAATATTTAAAATTTTTTGGTAAATATCTCTTATATGACATTTATTTATTATTATATTTAAGTTGGTTCACCACGTAATTTAAATGGCAACAGTGTGAAAGATTGTTGATATTTTTTTTCGACTTTGATGATGATGATTTCCGGTGTAGATAGATTGTCGCAAAGCTTAAAAAGAAGCTCTATTTGAATTGGAGGATTCCATTTCTTATTTGATATGCTAAACAAACTTTTTGTTGTTTCTATCACGATTAAAATAATAAGAAAGCAACAATACTTTTCTGTATGAAATTATGTTAACATTAGTTAACTACAATGCGTCGATGACTCAAACGGTTGAATCATTAAATGAATAAGAACTATTCAAAAGTTAGAAGGCTTGATAATTTTTATTTGAAAGCGCGAGACACTGAGGCTGAGAAAATATCTATTGAATACATTGTCCAACAGTAAATTTCCAGACTGTATTAAAGGCTTGAGAAATTATTCACCTTGGATCACGAAGGACAAAACATACGGACGTATTGAAACAACAAAAATAATTCAGAAGTAAAGTAGTTTTTTTTAAATTTTAGTTTTTACTTCGAATAAACCGAAATAAGTTCTAATTATATACAGTAGAGTCTCCCTACAACGAAGTCTCTCTACAACGAATTTCTCCCTATAACGAAATTTTTAATCGGAATGTTAAATAACATTCAAAATATTCTCCATATAACGAAGTAGTTGTCTCCCTATAACAAATTTTTTCAGAGGTTTATCTTTTCGGTTTTTGTCATTTTTGAAGAAAGTTGACAGTTTCTGTGCAACCAATTCGCTCACACGTGCCTGTTTCTGGAACCACTCACTCTTAAAATGTGAAACTTTTTCTGAAAATTTAACATCACGAAATGCAAAGCAATGTAAAATAACGGAATTTTTCAAGTAAAATAAACGTAAGTACATACTAGTTCATATTATTCTCAAAATTGGTGAATTGTCTTAACTTTTGAGCATTTTATCGCACCTATTGAAAAGTTTGGAACATTTACTTAAATAACTGCAAAATCTCTAATCGCCGTATAACGAAATTTTCTCTATAACGAATTTTTCAATTGGAACCAAGCTATTTCGTTATAGGGAAACCCCACTGTATATTTAAACTTTTTAAATAGAAATGCAAGGGATCGGAAAAAAATTCGAATTACCGACGATAAATTTTTAAAATTAAAATCGCTCGATTCAGGCTAGTTGCATTGAACCAACCTCCAGTTTAAGAAAGAAAAGCAGACCCCGAGTTTTATTAGATAAAAAGCAATGAATAGATTATTTGTAAACAGATGACTATTTACCTTTTCCCCTTTCTTTCATTGTAGTTCAGCAACAAATTCCGCGACTATCACTTTTGATGATTTTAGACCGGAAAGGGGTGTCAGGCAATAAGTCATATCAGCGCATTTCCAGAGTTATTTGTTAGATCACGATCAGTAAAATGTAAACGTCACCCTTCCATTATTCACTCTCCCCTATTTTGATGAAAATGACTCCGCCCTGCGCATGCGCAAAAGCGCGGAGGGTTTGCGAATCCGTTGCTAAACATTATCTTTTTGTATAAATATTATCGATGGAAAAATAATTAAAGTTAGGAAGACAACACCCCTCCTCACTTTTTTAGAGATATTCTTACCCAGGAAGGGGAAAGGAAAGGGATTCTGCCTATAACCAAACCATGAGTATCAGTTTCAAATTCAGGAAATACCATTACAACTTTTGTTATAGAAGGAAATATCCTTGGATGGTTTCCATGTAGAATCGAAATTAAGACTTGCCAAATGTTGAAATTTGCTTTTTTTATATTAAATATAGTATTGACTATGAGAGAATTTCATGGAAATTTTTTTAATTTAAATGAGAATGTGAGAGAAAGCAAAAATAAATTAAATTTCAAAGAAAAATGTTTTAATTTTTTACAGGCTTATGAAAATTAAAACAAAAATAGCACAGATTCCCGCAAATAGAGCTATGAGTACCATCAAGGATTCAGTTTTCATTTATGAATTCACCATCAGATTTCCCAAAGGGCCAACCTTAGCCTTGGCCTAGGACGCCGCCTTGGCGCATATACAGAAAAAATAACATCAAAATATTTACAGGGTTATTTAGAAAAGGCCATATAAAATGATGTTTGAAACTTACGTTCGTTACATTAAATATATTGAAAATGTTCGTCTTATGTGAACTTTACCGTCTCTAGGCCTTACACTTTTTTGCTATGAACTCTAAGCCCTATGGACTCTGCCCTCGGTGGACGTTTGGCCATTATGTATGATTTAGCACATGCAGCAGGCCCCATACACGGTGGATCTTCAGTGGAATCGGGTTTTGAACCTAAAACCCTACGGCCCCGAAGCCGAGACCTTACCACTAGACCACCGCGGCCGGCCTTAACATCCTTGAGAGGGGGCGCAAAATATGTTTTGGCATAGGGCGTAGACATGCGTAAATCTGGCTTCGAGTACCATGGGAATGAGAGGCGAAAAAAGTATCTAACGGTAAAGAAACGTTTCAGTCTCTATGTATATCATCCATCATTCGATCTTAAAATAAAAGTAATAAAGGAGTCTCGACGAGTACAGATAGGACTGAATTTAACCTTTTACATAACATTTTCATTTCAATAATAGTGATGAGCAAGTGCCAGATACGATTTTAATATGCAAGCGATCAAAACATTAACGCACTTTTCATAAACGCTAATAACAGCTAAGAAAATAACAAAATTAAAAATTGATAATAGTAGTGAGTATGCGGAATCATAGTTTTCATGAATTAAAAAATATTGCGTTCGATTCCTCAAAGTTTTGAATATTTTCATGCATCTGGCGCTTGGATGGTTTAATCGTCAAACTGACAGCTGTCATACACGCAAATAACAACTCAGACAATAACAAAATTAAAAATTGATAATCATAGCGAGGATGCGGAATTTGGTGCTTTCATGGATATTTTCCTGCATCTAGCGCTTGGAAGATTTCATCAATAAAATCACAGATTTCGTATTGGAACTTAGAGATTTTCGCTTGACAAGACCTGGTCGTAACCATTTGGCTACCTCCCTGCTTATTTCTCTGTTCCTTCCATCAACAGTTTCCAACCGATCACTTCACATTCACAACGGTAGAAATGATTAATTTGCTGACCTTGAAGAAATGGTCTAAACCGAGGGGGTAGGGATACTTGGAAGGGATCTGGCAGAATGGGGAAATTTTTCCCTAAACGGGCGTAAACCGGTTTGCTCTAGCAAACCGCATTAGCATTTGTCTTCGTCATGACCAGACCAGTCTGATGTCGGCGTTTGGACTCGTGGTTAGCTTGTTGATGAATGCGTTTTCAGGAATACTCTTTCCACAGAGTGACTTTTTCATTCTATCGCCGTTTTTGAAGTGAAGTAAGTACACCTTAATTGAATATCTATTTGACTCTGGTTTTATCTTTGTAATACGCAGCTATATGTTATTACGTGTATAATAATAAAATTTTCAAAACAAGGCACATGATGTCATTGGCATGTAATATTATTTTGTTCGAATTAATTTTACTCTCGATTTTCAGCATAAATGTAGTTTCGACTTTTTAACAAATCTGCTTTGAAAAAAAAAATGAAAATCCATTTTCAATATCTTGGTTACTTTTATTTTTATTTTTACAAGAACACGTATGGTTGTCAGAAGAAGGTTGAAAGATTTTACAATATTTCTCATTTAAAGAAAATTAATCCACCTATAGGATACCTTAATAAACAGCCACGGTTTTCATTTCTTAATTTTTTTTCCCTTGAAAGTATATGATTACTAAAATGCTATAATGTTTAGAAGCACATCTTTGTTCAAATGGAAGGTAAATTAGTCTTTCAGCTGTATAACCTCATATTCAATAAAAATGGAAATTTTACTTTTTTTTTATTTTGGGGTGCATTGAAATAGATATTATAGACTTACATGCTGAATTTCAAACTTGCGTCTAAGAGCTCAGCAAAGATTACAAAAATGGATACAGCATTCAATTAAAACAAAGGAGCATCGATTATCGTTTAAACGTTATCTTCGTATTCACTTTTGAGTTTTTTGCTTTACAGTGAGTATTTCAGGGTGAAACATTGGGCATTTTAGACGAAGATTTGGAAAATTCACCCCTTGTTTCAAATCTATCTGACTACGTCTAAAAGACGGTTTTCGGTCGAAATTCACAAATTTTTTTTATGGTTTTACTTTAAATCCCATTTATTTAACTTTCTAAATCTGGGTTTATTTTATTTTTAGAATTTTTTGTGCAGCACGGTAGCTAAAAACGAAACCGGAAGTTGGCTGTTTTCCCTCGTTATACACAATACACCGCACTCTGAAGTATAAATTAATTTGCTTTTTATTTATTTCGATTAATTATACACTCTATATGCAAGTCATGTCAATTTGAATAAGATTTTGAGTTTCGACAAGCTACTATGAACATTTTTGCCAAAATGCACATTTGTGGAGTTACAAAATTCACGTTTTGGGACATCGATAGCTTAATTGTTGTTTAATGATTGATTTTAGGGTCTTAAAAGAGTATTTCATGAACTGGGAACAGTTCCTGGCCAACATATACATTGAAATAATGTCTTAACCTCAATAACCATAGAATCGTCAATTCTAATAGACAGTCTTTGGCAGGAACAAAAAACGCTAGAAAAAAATTACGGGCTCTCAGAATGAAAAAATGTGATAAGATTCTGAATAAAGAAGGTATATCCTACAAATGTGACAAATTTCAAAAGAAGTTAAATAAATATATTTTTAATGAAAAGCAAATTAAAACTTTAAACGAGTTTTTTGGAAAACTTATATTTCGTCAAAAGTCACTTACGCAAAACACGATATCTCAAAACATTATCTATATATTTCCTTGAAATTTTGTATATACGTTCTCTTAAGTGTAGTAAAGGCATTAACCTAGACATATAATTTTGAGATCAATAGTTTTTGATGTAGAGCTGCCTAATGTTGATTATACCTATGCATTTTGCGAAATTTTGAATAAGAGAATACTCGACTGGCCATAACTTTCCTGTAAATGCAAGTATTTCTTAGATCCTAGTTCATTGCCTTCACCATAGCTGTAAATGTGTTGTGTAGAGAAATAATTTGAATATATGGATTAGAATTTCTGCTAGCGTGTTTTGCTTTTTGCTCTAATTTTACCCCTTTTTTACCTAAATTATCCCATCTTACTGAATCTCAAGTGACATAAAATTTCCTGACTGGTATTAATGATTGTTTTGAATCATATTGAGTCAGAAAATGAACTGAAATTGCACATTAAAGCGCTTTTTCAAAAATTCGTTCCCGCACGTAGTCAGATACCTTAACGAGTAACAAATACGCCTGTGTAATTAGAACAGCGCCATCTGTTGTCGTAAGGCGCCGACGCTAAATATTCAGGATTAACTGTGAAATCGCGAAGTGAGCGATTACAAGCCAGAGAAATTTATGTAATATGTATCCTTCCTGTGTTCATGTTTGTGTCTGTAATACATTATAATGTTTCCGAAAGAGCTAGTCAGTGTTATTTTTGTCTCCCAGTGTAGAGCCAGGCATTTAGATCCACTGATAGAATGTAATTTAAAGATTTATATGGCCCAGGATGAATTTTTGGCTTCTATCTTTCATGAATATCTTTTTTATCTTTTATCATCATGTTTAGATTTTCGAAATATGAATTCAAACAAAACAATGAAAAAGCCTGAAAAAAGTGATACTCTTTAATTCCTCACATATTTCAAAGCTGACGAATGCTATTTTCATACAAAAACCGTGTTGTTGATATATCTCTCCGCTTTTGGAAGATAGAAAAAATAAAATCCACGTATTTAACTTTCTCTTCGTTTAATATCTTATCAAAACAATGATCTTTTTCAAACTGTAGAAAAATATGTCTACGAGAACTGTATGAATTTTTATAATCGGTGAATTTTTTAAAAATGTTAAATTGCGTTATTAAAGCCCAGCCCTAAAAGGTTTCATGAATACAGCCTTAAACTAAAACCAATTGATTGGGTAGATTTTACAACGCCATCTCTCATATAATACAGTATTTCCTAATTCTTCGTATTCGCCACTTCATTATTTTTCCTACCTAAGTCTTGGCGCAGCATGGCCAGTTTCGACTCTTGCGCCATAAAAGTCTAAACTCCAACTTCATTCGCCTTTTGTTGATGTAATTTTGAATTGCATGCCATTATTAATAATAGAATATGTTGAACCAACATAAAATCAAAACAATTTCATGCCACTTCTTCCGAACCAATTTTTGAAACCTCAGCAAATCCTTCATCTTTCTCATAGTCACCAAAATTGGTACTGAAATTTATTCTAAGTCAAATGTAAAACTTCTTCGAGGCGCATGTTTGTCCCTTAACAACGCTCCAGCATGCAAAAGCAAAACATACGAAGTTTTCTCACATTCCTGACCCAAGGGTTGTTAGGTTAAATGAGTGGGTCAGAGGTGCAGTGGAAGAATGAAGACCAGAGATGATCAAACACACATTTATTAGCATAGACACCGGGCAAAAACATCGGAAACAGAAATAAGAGCGCATCACAGTTAGGCAGCGGAACTTCGTGATCTCTGCAATGTGAACCCCTCTCAATGCGAACGTGTATACAAATACAATATTTAACAGTAATAACTCAAAATATTACAGCAAACTTAAATCAGTTACATTTATAGTTTTTAAACATTCATAATGCCTTAATGAACCAAGAGGTAAAAATGTCGTCTCCCATATTAGACGTAGAGACATGCTGAACAGCAAATTTCCCACCTTCAAGAATATCAGGAATAAAATGGTGTCTTATATCGATGTAGTTGGTTCTACTATGGAATGGTAAATTTTCAGCTAGTTTTATGACACTATGATTGTCCACATAAAAAGTAGTTTGTTTAAATATAATACCTAAATCTAACTCTGATGGCAATTTTTGTAAGTACAAAGCTTCTTTGCAACTATCTGACATTGACATGTATTCTAACTTGGTAGAGCTACAAATTTTTGCTTTCTGGATTCCAATTATATAACGTTGTTGCTTATTATAAAGCAATAGCCAGAGTAAGACTTCCTGTGTTGGGAATTACCCCAGTTTGAGTCAGAAAAACCATACCCAACTTTATCATCTTACTCAAAGACTAATCCAAAATTAATAGTTTTCTTTAAGTATCGTAGCCCTCTTTTATCTGCAAACCAACGTGACTTCTCATAGCATGTGAAGTATTGACTCAGTTTACTGATAGAATAAGCAATATCAGAATGTGTACATAAAGCTAAATAATTTAGGCTGCCAATTAATTCTCGATATGGATATTTATCATCTGGTGTTGTAGCAGCACACAGTTTGTACCTAATGCCGTTGGTGTAGACACTGTATTACATTCTAACATGTTGTATCTCTAACAATTTTTTAATATAATTAGATTGTGCCATAGTTTTCTATTGGTTTGATTGAACTCAATACCCAAACAATTTTTAGCCATTCTATCATACTTTAGCATAAAATGTTTATATAACCAATCAACCATTTCAGGATCTTGACTAAACATCAAAATATCATGCACAAAAACAGTTACAATTGTTAACTTTTTTTTTTCATATGAAATGCACATGGATGACTCTTAGTATTATTTCAGTCAAAATCATGCAAGATTTCTCTAAATCTTAAAACCAACGACGGCCACTTTCGTCGAGGCCATAAAGAGATTTTTCAGTTTACAAACCATGTTATTCTTTTTAATGTTTACTAGTATTTGCGTTGCTCTTTTGCATGTCTTCATCATTTCAACTTTCAATTAGAGTCTCAAGTGCCAAGTGGTCAAAATATTTTGGAATATTCATATAGACATCATCTTCTAAAATACCATTAAGGTAAGCATTAGTAATATCGAACTGATATATTTTTGCTTTAAACTTGGCCGCTAAATAAGTTAGTATCCTCATTGAACTCAATCTCGCTATTTGTGAAAATGTTTGATTTTGATAATAATTTACTTTTGGTATTTGACCGAATCCTTGTGCTACCAATCTAGACTTTTTAAATTTTATTTTTCCATCAGACCCATACTTATTTCTTAAGATAAATCTACTCCCAATTAATTCCATGTTTTCTGTCTTCTTAATTGAGTGAAAGGTGTCATGTTTTCAAATAGATTTCACTTCAGAAGCTAAGGCTTTTAACCAATCCTGTGAGGATTCACCTTTTAATCAGTGGCGTAGTCGCAAAATTATCAGTGCCGGAACGTTCTAAAAGCAGTGCCGGAACGCTCTAACCTGGATGACAAAAATCTCGCTGTTTCAAGGACGTTTTCACAATTTTTTACCACGTTTTTATTAACTCGGTTTCTTGTCTGTCTGTCTGTTCGGTACAAATTTTGCAATCAATTTTGAACTAACTTCCCGATGAGCTGGAGACTTGAAACTTTAAACATAGCTCAGAACTAGATGACAATGCAATATTAATTCGCTTTCTTGTTTGTCTGTTTACCTGTTAATCATATTTTGTGTTTTACCGACCCAGAGCTTCGATAGATGGCGCTGTCCAGGTGTCACTCGTGAATAGCGAGAAGGGGGAAATCTTGAGTTATTTGTAGAAGTGAATTCCACGAAATTTCGCGGGGTGGGGGAACTTCGAAAAGTGGAGTGAAGTTCGGAGGGGAGAGTTTGCTATACCAGAGTGACAATAATTTATTTGCCGTGAAATTCTAGAGGGGGGGAAAAAGTAAAATGTTGCGCAGTTGCTAGTTGTTCCCACGAAGGTCTCTGCGTCACGTAACTTGATTTTTCAGGAAAATAACAATTTTCTATTTATGATCAGGTGAAGAGAAACTGAAATAAACTTGAATTTTGCCACATGTCTCTGTCATAATCTCATCAAGATGTTTAAAATCGATTGCAAAATTTCATACACACAAGACTAAAAAGTAGAAAATAATTATTTAAATAAAATAAAAATTTTAATATACCACGTTTTTAAAACGGACTAAAAAGTATAAAATAATTTCTTCTAGCCTCATACAGATTTATAACCCCATACAGATACAGATTTAAAACGAAAAACGTGGGGCTCATGCAATATTTAATAGTAAGGAGTAGCTGTCGTTGAGAAAACTGGCATAACAGTTCATATCATTTCCATTGCAATAAAATTGTTAGTGACTTAAACAAACTATTTATGCATCAATTATCTATTGCATGCGCCCCACGTTTTTCGTTTTAAATCTGTATGGGGTTATAAATCTGTATGAGGCTAAAAGAAATTGTTTTATACTTTTTAGTCCGTTTTAAAAACGTGGTATATTAAAATTTTTATTTTATTTAAATAATTTTCTTATTTATTTCTCTTGAAAAGAAACGCCGTTCAGGTGTGTTCCGGCTCCACTACATCTCTGCTTTTAATGCACTTGCAATTGATATCTCTCCCATCTCGAAAATTTCGCAATCGGTGGAATAAACTGAATTCTGCAAATTCTTTAGGAGTTTCATATATCTTTTTCTGTCTCCTCCGCGCTCCCCCAACCAACTTGGGTCGGCCCCTTCACCTTTTTGAATTTTGCTCCTAATTTATGGGCTCTTCAGAGGTTGACAGCTCATGCTCAAGTTCAAAGGTTACGTTATCGTTCTCTGGCGTGCTTCGTTTTTACTTTGTCGTATACGAAGTATACAGAGAAAGTATTGTAATCATCAAAAAAATTCGAACTCGAGATTTTGACGAATCTCCACGTTTTAGACCTCCCCGAGTCCGAAAAACACAGTTTTAGAATTATGTCTGTCTGTCTATTTGTGAAAACGATAACTCGAAAACTGTTAAAGCTACATATCCGTTCACGGGAAGTCTGTACGTGTAATGTGAACGCGATAACTCACAAACTTAAATAGGTGGATAAAATTTGGTACACATTTTTATCATTTTTTTTTTTTTAAATTTTGTAGCAGGAGAAAAAAAATATAAAACAAATGGACTGTAATGGAGTAGTAGTAGCATAGATAGTAAAAAATTTATAATTAACTTACAAGTAAAATTGCTTTACAGTGCTTCAATATAATCGCGAGCAAAGTTTTGTACCTTTTGCCAAATGTCAGAAAGTCGTAGGATACCATTGGCAAGGTGTTGTTTGTTGATGAGAGCTACGGAGCGTCCTAACATTCGCCATTTCTTCAGTATGTGCCACACCGTTTGATGACTGATTGTGAGACCAACTTCTACGGATAATTCCCGGACAGTCCATAGACGGTCTATGGAAAGGTGACCACTCAAGGTGTCAATCTGATGTTGAGGAATGGACGACCGACCTGTGCGGTACAAATCCGCAGACTCATTCCAACCCCCACCAAACGCTTTGACTGATTGTACAACCATACTGTAGGATAACGCACAGACCTCGCGTAATCCGTGATAGCATTCAGAAGCATTTTTGCCACCCGCAACCTCTATTTTAATTCACGACCACTGGTCACCTTTTGAAAGCATGCTTTACAGCGGTAAAAATTGCACTCTCCACTTCAACGCGCACAGCAACTACCCTTCTAACTGGATCGACTGTTTTATGCAATTCACACTCAAAAATGCAACTTTTAAAAACTCATTGCTCCTATGCAACCAGCGGGAGTGTTCTCCCCTAAACTTTCTCGTATACTTCCCCCAAAAGGTGCCGTTTCTCCTTCCCCCGCGTGGCTAACAAAATTCGAATCTACTGTTATCCAGAATCCAATGACTATCAGAAGGTTTTTTATTATAGTGATTGAAAAATATCTGGGTAAAGAATTCAAAGAGATGCGTACCGATAAAAACGCATCTATCGCGCACTGCTAGGTTTCACTCTTGCCGTCTCAAGGACAAACTGACGTAATTCGCTCCTTTCGGGAGCACAGGCGATTGCTTCTGTACGCATGCGCGTGGAGATAGCGGATTGGTTTCAATGATAAATTATACAGGCCGACAGACAGTCAACCCTTTGACGGATTTGGCCCAAAATTTTATACGGACCTACATTCGTGACGATAAAACTGTGTACAAAATTTTATCCATCTAGCTATTCAAGTTTTTGAGTTATAGTGTTCGCATGACCGCGGACAGACAAACAGATAGACTTCCCGTGGACGGATTTTGTCCAAAATTTGATAGACACCTACAAATTATGTGCATGGTTTCCGCGCACCTGGAAAGTCAGGTAAAGTCATGAAAAGTCATGAATTTGGATAATGGTTTAATTTTGTCATGAAAAGTCATGATTTTCAGAAAAAATTGAGTAAAAGTCATGAAAAACTATAGGCTGTCATGGATTTGCTAGGCTTTAATCGCCTAATAATAAGTTTAAGAAATTTATATTATTTATTTAAGGATTCTTCAGCTAGAAGAGCAGATTTTACTAGAATTGCAGGTTGTTCTATTTTTCCGAAAAAATTTTGTGCAGTTCGATGGCTAGAAAACAGTGATTGCATAGCAAGAGCCATTGAAATAGTTGAGCCAGTCATGAAGTATCTATCACAATTAAAATATACTGATAGCACACTTAAGGCCTCTTTGAAAACGTCTATGAAAGATCCTTTCATAGACGTTTGAATAGAAAAATGCAAACTTGCTTTCGTTTGGTCATTAATTTATTTCTATGTACACGAGTTTGTAAACATTTATAAGTACTTTTTCTATCCCAAAATTAAATATAATTAATATAAACTTTTTCTATCTCCAAACGCATACCTTTTGTTTGCATTTACATAAGACTTTGAATTCGTGTATACTTTAACTAAAGCATTTCTAAGTCATGGAAAATTATTGGCCGTAATCAGGGAAAGTCATGGAAATTCATGATTTTGTAACACTGTATTTTGGCAGATACCCTGTATGTGTCAAGTTCACATACCAAATTTCATCCCTTTATCTCTAATAGTTTTCGAGTTATCGTGTTCACAGACAGACATAATTCCAAATTTGTGTTTTTCGGACTCAGGGAGGTCTAAAACGTGGAGATTCGTCAAAATCTCGAGTTCGAATTTTTTGACGATTACAATACTTTCTCTTTGTATACTTCGTATACGAGAAAGTAATAAAATGTATCTCGTGAGATACGTGACTAAATAAGAAAATAGTACACGATAAAATCTAAGAAACTTATAACAAAAAATAAAACACATGAGTATACCTCACGGCTCCCATATCCTGTTTACGCATGCCCGATCTTCTGCGACTTTCTGAACTACGTTGGCACTAGTTTATTTACAACCCTCGTATATATAATGTGTTTCACAGTAGAAAACGAACGTATTGACGAAAACCAAAAAATATTACAATTATTAATTTTTGAAAAAATTTAAATTTTGCTGAAGTCTCCTTTAACATCAAACGGTGTAAACGTCTCAGAATTTTAGAAAAAAAAAGAGTATAAAGGCAGACATTTTAATGAGTAAATTTAAATTTAAAGACTCAAAATAAAAAAATAACGATTAAACGTTATTCGTTTTTGATTAAAAGTCAGATTTGAAACGGAAAAAATATTCAGGAAAAAAGAATTAAAAACCTGGGATATCAAGGAAACTCAAATAAAATTCAGAATTAATTTGTTTACAAGTAAACTTAAATTTAAAAGAATCCAAATAAATTTTTAGGTTTTTCGTTTTTAATTAAAATTCAGATTTAAGGCAAAAACAAAAAAATCAGGGAAAATTATTATAAAACCTGGAATTTCAGTGAGACTCAAATAAAATTTAAAGTTTATTTATAAATTTGAAAAGTGTTGGTTTTTAAGTAAAATTCAGATTTTAAAAAAATCAGGGGAAAACAATTATTAACCCAGAAATATCAATTAAACTCATATAAAATTAAAAATTTCTTTATTTCAAAAACATTTAAATTTAAACTGAAATAAAACAAAATTGAGTGTAAAATTTCTTTGTTGAGCAAAATTCAAATTTAAAAACAAAAATTAAGTAAAAAAAGTCGTGAAAATGAATTTTAGTCCTCTTGAGGGTCAATTGAAGATCCTTTTGGGTAGGTTTGCGTATCTTGTCAAAAGAGATGGTGTTCTTCTGGAATGGATAGTTTTTCCGATTCCATCCCTTTTGCTAGACATTATCGTTCTCGTATTCATCATAGGATCACTGGGCAGTCTTTAATTTATTTCTGTATTTCTCGGGACTTATAGCTGGTGAACTATAAATGACGAAATGGATTAATTAATTTTCAGAAATTTCAAACGTTAATTTATATTCTTTTGACATGTTTTCCATAAAAATCATCGGTCAAGTATTACTTCTTGTAATATGTATACTAGTCATATAGAGATGAACCTCAAAATTGATGTTAAAAGGGGTCTTTTGTGCAGAAGTCCCTTCTAACATCATTCGGAAACTTTGATGCTTTACTATAACATAACTATGAATAGCACAATTTCAGGTTTTACACCAAACGATATAACTACATTCATCAAATCGAAAACGCATAAGTTCGGCAGAGTCTGCAGAAGTCCCCTTTTCAAATCAAACAGTTCATTTCCACCCTTTTCTTTTTGGTTAACCAAACCCGATAGGCTTTTGAATTATCACTATATCCAAGGTAAATATCTTTTAAGCTTGGGGCTGTAATTTTTCTCTATTCTTACTGTTCCAAACAAATGCTTCACAACCGAAGGTTTTAAAGTAATAAAAATATTCGGGATTTCACCATGCCATAATTCATAAGGACTTTTTCCTTGCAAGGATTTGGATGGTAATCGACTTTTGGTATTATTACCAATTGCAATAGCTTCAGCCCAAAATCTAAGTGAAATGTTGGATTGAATTAAATAACATCTAGCAATATAGAGCAGAGTTCGATTTTTCCTCCTCGCGATCCCGTTTTGCTATGTTGTTGTAAGTTGTATTATTGGTGTATGTTGGACTGTAAAGCTAATGTGACCATACGTCCATTTTGAACGGGGCCGTCCCGTTTTTAGGTAGCCTATCCCGTTGTCCAAAGGGCTATAAACCTCTTTAAAACAGCGCACTTTTCGTCACCCATGTTAGAGCATCCCGGCACTGCTTATTTGTAGCTACACCACTGCCTGACACGATCAACTTTCAGTTTCATGTCTTTCAGGGGGTTCACGATGGCTGCTGATTGTCTGTTGAACTGCACAGTAAATACATAATAAGTCAATTTCTCGACACTGAGCAATTTGTAAAATAAACTTGGCACGTACAAAGTTCCTTTCGAGTGCACATATGCACTGTAAAAAAAAATCCCGTAAAATTTACGGTTTTAAACTGGCAGCTGGGTTGGTTGTGCAAAACCGTAAAAGTTACGAAGTAAATCCGTAGGCACAACGGTTTTTTACCATACAGGAACAAGTTTTCCCCGTAAAAGTTACGAAGTAAATCCGTAGTCAGGACGGTTTTTTACCGTATGAAATTAAGTTTTCTCCGTAAAAATTAAGACATCGAAGTAAGTGACGTCATCGACTGAGTTGAGTTGTTTTTCTCCTTCTGTTCCAGTTGAGTTGAAATGTGCTGATGTGTATTATCAATTAGGAATATTAATTAATCAAGGCTTAATTATTAATTTCAATTAGTTTAATTAATGTCATTTTTAATTGAACTTACTTGGACGATTTCGATGCAAGATGGTGACAAAACTTCTAACTCCTCTGAGCCGGGGATCGAAACCGCGATCTTAGAAATAAAAGGCAGTCGCTCTAACCACTAGACCACCGGAGACTTCATAAAACGAGCTAAAAATAATCTATTTGAGTTTTAAAGTCACTATATCTCTAGAGGCGCCACCTAGTGGTGTAAAAATCAACTATTGCCAGAACACGCGTTTTAAGGTTAGCTTTCATGAGTGACAACAGGTTACTACAACATGTGTAAACAACAGCGGAGATGGAACCCTATTAAAAACATGAAATGAATGCATTAAAATTACATTTAAGAAAAGGGAAAGTTATCATACGGAAAGCAATACCGTATGACGAAAAATAGAATTTGAAATGACGGTTTTAAACCGTTTATGGCTGGAGCGGGAAACGGTGAAAAACCGTTTTGTCAACAAAACAGCTTTAAACCGTCAAATATACGGAAAAAGTCCGGGAAAAAAACGGATATTTTTTAGAGTGTGAGCGTCGTCCATTCACGATCGCAGGAAAATTAGTTTTCCCATGTTCTTGCACTTGGGCTTTAGTTTTGTGAGCCAAATTGACGCATTTCTCAAAAGACGGCTCTAATTATTCCAAGAGCGACTATTGCACATATGCATTCTGCATCCGGATTCCAAGATCCACTCATTCCGATCTTGTGCATCGAAAAAATTCACGGCGCGAAAACCAATGGCGCTGTTAGTTTTCGAATATTTCTTCTGCTCACATTCACTGCTAATATGACCTTCAACACCACAGGCCCAGCGTTTTATTTTTCTTGATTTATGCAGCTTCGAAGTACAGCTATTTCGCTCATCAACGGTTTCTTTCGGTTTCGTTTTAGCTTTGAATCGGCGATTTTTGAGTTCATTTTCGATTTTCACCTTCATCTCGGGATAAGGATTGGTCTCTTCGACTTTGCCACTCGTCAATAATTTTTATTTGTAATGTATCCAATTTCGATAGTTCATCATGAGATTCTATCGAAACTCTGAAAGTTTCGAAGTTAGCAGGCAAACTGTATTTCAACATTACGCTCGTCAAATCTTCAACGATAACAATATCCAAATCTTGTAGTTTGTCAAAGAATTTTCGAATGTGGTCGCGCACATCACTACCAGCCTCTATTTTAAGTTGTAGAAGGCTTTTTCGGAGGCTAGCTTTTCTAGCCGGACCTTTTGATTCGTAAGTGCTCTTAAGCTTTTCCCACATATAATTCGCAGTTAGACAGTTTTGTTCCTGCTTTAACTCGCTTGGCTGAAAGCATTAAATCAGATCAGCCTTTGTTTCTGACGTGAAAACGTCTTTCCGCTCGTTGCAATGATAGTCGGTCGAACTTTCTTGTGTGTCAAAATACCGTCACATTGAATTGCTAATAACTTCGAGACTAATAATGCGAAAAGAATGGCTGACCCCACAATGGATGGATCATATCTGTAAGAGTTTATCGCATAGTATTTGTTTTGCCTGTGACATCATCGTACCAGTGTAGGCGCATGCGCGTGATTGTTATGAATTAGCTTTATGTAAGGTTATAAATAAGTGTAGCGTGGAAACGCGTTTAGCTAGGAGGTTGATTCTCCTGTCACTTTTAAAGAGTTTAAGGAGTATTACTACGACTTAAATTGAGACAATTAAAATATCAGAATACAAGTACAAATCGGTATTAAATTGAAAATTTCAAGCTCAGCATGTGTTTTGATTATAACATGCAGAGTTTCCTTTCGAATAGCACGAAGTTTACAGAATACTTGACAATGCGTAAAAGAATCATTGTATTAAAATTTGAATATTACGGGAAATTTCAGCATTTGTAGCAAATAATGTTTTACTGCGCATACGCGAAATGTAGTTCTATATACTGCCAACAGATGGCGCCATCAAAAGGTACTCTAAATAAAACATAAAGGCGCAATTCGGGTCCGCGCCTTAGATTTTCGTGAAAACGTCGGGGTAAAATCATAAAACAAGTATTTCGTATTAATATGTAATTTAATTATCATTCTCTTTAATACAATATTTACACAGAGTAGTATAATGATTACAGAATAGATAAATCTCAAGTTTATCGTATGTAGCAAGGGTCTGTGGTAGCTTGTGATTTATCTATTCTGTAATCATTATACTACTCTGTGTAAATATTTTATTAAAGAGATTGATAATTAAATTACATATTAATAAGAAACACTTGTTTTATGATTTTATCCCAATTTATATTTGGTTGAAGTTTTTAGATGTTATAAGTAGGGATGTAACGAATACTGATTTGGCCAAATACCGAATATTTGGTCAAATTTTAGACCGAATACCATTGTAAATGAAATATTTTTCAAATTGTAAATGAAATGTTTTTCAAATTTTGAATGAATAAATTTAAGATTGATAAATTGATTTTTTATTATTTGTATATTTAAAAAAAATGTTAATACCTTAATGTATATTTGTATTATGTATATTTATATTAATTTCATGTTGGGATTGCTTCAAAGAAATAAAAAAGTCATCATTGCAGGATATGACAATGACAAAAGTGACCGCAGAAAATTTTTTGAAATTTTCAGTTATTTTGCTTTTGTTAAAATTCAGCGTATAATTTTGGTATTATTTATTGCATTTATTGTTGTTTTACTACATCTGTTTTTATAAAAGTACATTATTTCAGCATTTACCTTATTTCAGAAAAATTATATTTGTATATTGATGAGAAAAAACTTCTAATTCTTCATTAAAATTTATTTTTGGCAGAACATTCGACAGCCTACCCTCAGTACTGCTTCCATTTGTTAGTGGTAGAGAATCGACAGCAGAACGAAATAAAATTTGAAGTGGAATATTGGTTCCCTTGGGATTTTTGTCTTCAGCTCTTTTGTATCCCGAATACAAAATTAAATAATTGAGGTAAAATTTGCTTTCTTCATTTCTTTTCCCTTAGAAAGTGTAGAAATTTGCAGTTTGTTGTTTTGGTTTCAAGTGAGAAATTCTGCAACAGTTGGCAAAATTATACCAATCCACAGTTTCAGTGGCGAATCCAGGGGGGTATCGGGCTACAGCCCTCCCCCCCTCCCAAGGCCAAGCCAGAATTCTTGGTTTTATTTAACATCATTACAACTGTTTTTTCTTAATTTCCCTCTTCTTAAAAAAAAAAAAAAAAAAAAAAAAAACATTTCAATATTACTTTCTGGCGTGACAGGCTCGAAAATTTTCCTAATTTTGTTGTCATTCTACTCGTACTTGTAGCTTTGACGCGGTCGAAGACACTTTTTGGCTAGTTATTTCATTGTAATTTTTATTAAAATATCGAAAGTATTGTATTGTTTTTTATGATTCTGATTGTCAAGTAAGTAAAGTCTGTAAAGTTAAAGTGTTTTGGTTTACTTTAGCCTTGAGGTTTGACATTCATCACGACGATACAAAGTTTTTATGCCCTCCGCGAGGCCGCCGCAGACCCGAATCCTAGATTCGCCACTGCACAGTTTTAAAAAGGCTATTTAGTATATCAAACTTCTTAATAGAAATCTTAATTATAATAATTGTTTTAAAATATTTTTACTATTACGGAGCAAATGGAAACTTTAATTATGTTAATTGAAGGAAATTTCAAAGCACAGACATATTCTGGTGCGGGTTTACATGTCTTTCAAGTAAAATATTTTAATTGAATCTATTTTCAAAAATTAAAACTTCAGTAAAAGCTAATACTAATTTTACTCATTCTTAAAATGTCGCAATAGTGAAGAATAAATTAATGATGTAGAATTCCAAAATTCAAGAAGAAATATGTTTCACAGCGGTATAAAAGCATGTGCATACAGGACTAAAAATTCTCGACTTTCTCTCAAACAATTAGAATTATAATACAATC
>BGPR01008056.1:12868-24530 GCA_013235015.1 Araneus ventricosus | reverse complement strand
AGAATTAAGCTGTTTAATTTAATAGCAATTGCGACAAATAATACAGCGTCTCCACAATTATTTGGGTTTCCTTATCTCATAACTTTTGATTAAAGAACATGTCGATTAATATTATTAAAACTTTCAAACAAACAAGTACAATTCTAAACCTTTTTTAACGCAATAAAAGTTTTGTAATTCCCACATGGCAACCTTTCGCCTTATTTAACCTTATTAATAATTTAATTAAGAAGCAAGCCAAGTCACGTGACGCTGCGAGCCAATGAGAAGCGACCTCATTCCCTACTATGTAGGATTCGTAAATATGCGTATGTAACCCATTGATATATGGCTGGAAATTGAGTTTAGTCTCGAAGCGTTACGTGTCACGAAAGGATGCCACAACCTTTCGTAATAAAAGTTTTTGATACTTGCCACCACTTCGAAGTTTTGCCTTTCTTTTAATTCGTCCAAGATACTTAATTACTCTTACACAAAGATTGCATACTTAACTTCCTTTACTTAAACCTCGACACATAGAGACTGAAGTCAATTTCCAGCCAAGTGTTGATGGATTTCATGCCGCGGAAAGCTGCCATATGAGAATTTCTTAACTTTGGTTTATTAAAAAGAAATTTACTGTTCAGCAACGGATTCCGAGACTACCACTTTTAGGCGATTTTCCACCGGAAGGGGATGTCAGGCAATGAGTCATGAGCGCATTTCCGGAGTTCTTTGTTAGATCACTCTCAGTAAAATGTAAACCTTCCATTCTTCACTTTCCCCCTATTTTGATGAAAATAACTACGCCCGGCGCATGCCCAAAAGCGCGCAGGGTTTCCGAATCCGTTGCTAAACAATATATGCATTTTAGACTTGGCACCTAACGACAAGCTTATGTCCGATTTTCCCCTTTTTTCTCTGAATATGTTATTTTATAAATTCATGTTATATTCATTTTATAAATGTATGTTTTAGAATTTTAAGTCTTCTTTTATTAGCATAATTGCATTCTGTTTAAAATATTTATAGTCCTGCTCAACACATTAAAAATCTCACCATAATTGCTCCACATCTCTAATTTTAATCGACTTAACAGTTATAATTAACAAAATTTAATAAAGATATTAAATATAAATTAATTAATTAAAACTCTTTGTATTATATAGAATGGAATAGAAAGAATCAATAGAATGGAATAGGAACTCTTTGTATTACATAGAATGGAAGAATTTCTTCCATTTTGAACATTGTTCTTTTACTTTCTAAATTATATTTTATGTGTTTTAAATATTAATCGTTGTAATTTTTTGTTGATGCAGTCACTTGAGGCTGCTGCGTTGAGCGCGCTAAAAGGTGTATTGTTATCGTTTTTGTTTATAAATCTTCTGTTTCTTATTTATACTTTTTTCTTTTTTAACTTTTTCTTTAATCGACTTAGTTATAATATTTTTGTTTTCTTGATTTAGGGTTTCAAAATTCAACTTGGACAAGCACAGCAACAAATAACTCTACTAAAGTAAAAGATTTTATTGAAATTCAAGCTAAACAACCTCAGTAAGGTTTAATCCGAACTCTTCTTTTGCTGTCTTAGTATGTTTTCCTTACAGAAATTGAGTCTCATAAGACTTGCCACTACCTTATGCAACAACGGACAGTTGCTCAATATGATTATGCAGTGTCCTTTCAATAAACGTTTTCCAGGCAGATTATTTACCAGAAAACTGAAAGAATGGGAAGCCGTTCAAACAATGGCAAATGAACTCCTCTCGCAAATATGTATCTGTATTGCGCTAAAGAAAAAGATACTGGAATTGCTGTGGCCTATATCCTGCAAGATAATGTTGTGGAAATCCATATATGCTTCTTCCATTGAGAATAAATTTCTGGAGCGCTTTCATTGGACAGATGAAGGAAGAATAGATAATATAAGAACTGCTATGTGCATAATTGGAAACAAAAACATTTCTAACAGAAGCCGTTTTATTTTAGCATGCAGTGTGTGTTTAAAAGAAGAAATACATGAAATATGGGCGGAAATGCCAAATGACGAGAAATTTTTTTTTACTACAGAAAATAATCCACTGATTCTCTTTTGGATAAGCACTGTGGAAAGATCGCATCCAATGCATTATATTATGCATGCACTTGAATGTGCTTCAGAATTTGGACTGTTAGAAGCAGTACAATACCTTTTTAACCTATTGGCCGCAGATGAAAAGAACGCCATGGCAGGAAGGTGTGCCAATCGATTAGATTGCATGGTACCTGGCATCAGCTTTATTGATGAAGACGAAATAGATATCGCCTGTTTTTTACTCTCCCGAATGAATAAAGAAGACCGAGAATTCTTGTTCAAATCCCCGTCTGGGCTAGTAATGTCATTTTTACTTCATTCTTCAGATCGTGAGCGTTTTCTCAACGCATTGGTTAAAATATATAGATATGCTTGTTTGAATGATAATAGAAATTTTCTTGGGATGTTTTTTTATATGTTCCACTTGGAAGATATTAAAGATTATGATTACCTCACCCTTTTCTTTGATGTCTGGCGAACATTTCCCCCTGCTTTCAGAAATTTAATAGCCACTGAAACATACCTAGGACCTCAGTGTCTCAGCGTATTGATTAAGCATGATTTCCCATTTCTGTTAGAAGAAGGAGCTTTTCAGAAGGTAGAAGAGTTAATATCATCAGACTTAGAACCTGCCATCGCTGAAACACCATTTGGTTTTCATCAAGACAGATGGAAATTTTTACTTTTGCTCATTCAAGAAGATGTATTAACAATTTCTTCCTTGCAACAGTTGAGACACTATTTCACAGTAGAAGAATCCAATTTGGCGATCTTGGAAAGTGTCGTAAGGTATGTACGCAAAATTGGAACGAAAAGTACACATCCAGAAGAATAAAATAACAATCTAACTATATTTACTATTTTTATCAGCGAATCTCCCATATGTAATATTCAAGAAATCATTCTTCTGTATTTCTTAAAATAAAATGATTTTGTATGCTAAAATTTGATTCTTCAGTTGCATTTCCTAAAATTTGAAAATTATATTAAATCAAGTGATTAAATTGTTAAATAAGTTGGCGACGAACGCTGTTCTAATGAAGAACGAAATATTAATGATATTTTCTTTTAATCTATGTAATTTGCGAAATAATTACCGAGAAGTATAAGAAAAGAGATAAATCTCTTTACTAGAATAAACTTTATGTATATAAACATATCAAACATTTAAAAAAAAACATTTAATACCGGAATATCTGATCGAAAACAATACCAACTGAAATAGAATATTTTTCAGTATTAATGAATGTAAAAACATGTTAGTTAGTTGAAACAGACCATTAATATTTATTTCGTCATTTCTGATAAACTGCTGAGTATTTACTTTATGGAATAGAATGGATTAACTGTGCAAGAATGAAAATGTCAAAATAATATATTCAACATTCAGATAATATAGATAAAGATAACTGCAGTTTTGAGAGTGTATAAAGGTATTGTGACTGAGACACTTTAGGGGAAATGACTGCAGAATATCGTCATTCATTTTTCTAAAATCTTCATAATTTTTTTTTCTCTGCCCAGCTTCACACCATTTCACAAATAGAGCTTTATTAACAAGAACGTTTACGGTTATTGGTGATGATAAATAGACCTCTGTTACGTTAAATCTAACGGATACACCTGGCGTTGCTCGAAATGACAATATATTCATATGCTTACATTGAGAAAAAAAACCTTTCTTTATTGTATGTTTTCGGATTCCGAAACCCTCTGAGCTCTTGCGCATGCGCCAGCAAAATAGGGGTGAAGAGAAAAATTGAGGGCGAGATGTTAACATTTTACTTAGCGTGATCTAACAAAGAACTCTGGAAAAGAGCTCATCTTACTCATTGCTTAGCGTGATCTAATAAAGAATTCTGGAAATGAGCTCATCTTACTCTTTGCCTGTCATCCCTTTCCGGAGTAAAATAGTTCAAAAGTGCTAGTCTTGGCATTTTGAAACAATCGGTACCAGTCCCATGCAAAATGAAAACCTCCTATATGTCAGTTTTCAATGGATACTTTTTCACATATTTTTTTTCGTCTTGATCATCACTACCAAATATTCAAAGTAAAGGCTTGCCGTTCTCAAAAGATTCTTAATTTCCATCTGATTTTACTTCCCCTAAAAGAGTCGAATCATCTTTATTAAAGTATTTCAACAACCCCCTTCCATTGTACCGAACTCTTTTAATGATAGGTTCACCCAGGTGCCCGTTGTATCTATCAACAAAATTGCTCAGGCTCCTGCCACAAGCACAACATCCACCACATCCGGTATGTTGACAAGTGAAGTGGGTTGTCGAGAAACCAGCGACGTAGCAAGGGAGGTAAAGGTAGTGTTACCATAATATTTTTAATCGAATTCCTGACACACCGGAGGGCGGTTGAAGTATAGTATAACATTTTAAAATCACCCTACGACTTGCCTCTTTTATAACACTAGCACAGAATTTGAGGATGTGAACAAAATTTAAGACGTCAGGAATGCAAAGAATATACAGTGGAGTCTCCCTATAACGAAATCGCTTGGTTCCATTTGAAAAATTCGTTATAGAGAAAATTTCGTTATACGGAGATTAGAGATTTTTGCTGTTATTTAAGTAAATGTTCCAAACTTTTCAATAGGTGCGATAAGTTCAAATGTATTTAATTATGATTTTCAATTAAAAATGAAGTAATATATATTATAAATTTGTTAAAATTATACTAATATTTATTGTATAAATAAAATGCTCAAAAGTTAAGACAATTCACGAATTTAGAGAATAATATGTACTAGTATGTACTTACGTTTATTTTACTTGAAAAATTCCGTTATTTTACATTGCATTTCGTGATATTAAATTTTCAGAAAAATTTTTACTTTTTAAGAGTAAGTTGTTCCAGAAACAGGCACGTGTCAGCGAATTGGTTGCACAGAAATTATCAACTTTTTTCAAAAATGACAAAAACCGAAAAGATAAACCTCTGAAAAAATTCGTTATAGGGAGACGATCACTTCGTTATATGGAGAATATTTTGAATGTTATTTAACATTCCGATTAAAAATTTCGTTATAGGGTGAAATTCGCTATAGAGAGACTTCGTTGTAGGGAGACTCTACTGTACAATTTTATTAATGTTTGGCAATTCAAAATTATAGTAATGAAAAACAGGATTAAAACAAAACTGCCGAATCTCTTAATTTTCTGTTTGATCTCGGTCCTGGGTAAGAAAATTCATCCACTTTACCATCAACAATGATTTTCATTCATTGGCAGAATGACGTCGACTTTTTCGAATACGTCTTATTTTCTCAATTACAACCAAATTTCTCTCCCGACGCATTCACTAGCGAAAGTCCGGACGTTTTGGAAATCCGGTCACTAGTCGGTATGTAAAATTAAAATCCGGACGTATGGTCACCCTACTTATAAATGAACCTCGGGAATCCGAATTATTTGGGAAGGACCTCTGTTTGGACTCCGGAAAATTTGGATTTTCCGGGAAATTCGGTAAAATACTCTTGATATACCAAATGCAGCAGAGTATTGACTTAGAGAAAGAGCTATGGTATAGTGGAACCGTAACACACACGCGTAAACGTGTTAACGCATTTGAATGCGCTACGTGTATCCACGTCACGCGCTTATTGTGTAGTCTTATTTTTGGGTGAGTACTGAGAATTTATCTTTTTTTCTTCGTGTTTGTTTTCAATTAGTTCCTTACTGCTCTGCTTTCTACATTTGGTTTCTCTGACATTGATTTTATTTGCGTTTTCTTTCAATACACCTGAATTTATTTTTTGACATTTCGGTGTTCCGGGAAAGCAAACGTTTTTCAGCGTTCAGGCTGAAGTATGCAGAAAACACCGAATATTATTATTTCCATTCTCGTATGGGATTTTCCTGCTGATGACGCATCCTGGACGTTAGCGTTTTGTTTTTATTAGTTTGTTCTCTTTTTCCAAAATAGTGTTGTGTTTTCTCTTTTGTTAATACATATATATGAGCATGCGTAAAGTTCTTACCCACACATGTTCCGTTTTTCTGTGCGTGACCTGGTTTACAGTCACAGACTTTCTCCCCTCTAGAACTGAACCGGCAAGACCAGGATTGCATGCCGCAGTAGCATTCTGTAAATTAGACAAATGGTGATCATGAAGAATTAATATCTTCTCTGATTTATTTAATGATTTATAACTTCTAATAGATAATCAATATTTGATACTATCTAATAAATTGTGTTCAAAATTTTAAAAGTAGATTCATAACTGGAGTAATGTTTATGAAGAATTTAGTAATTGAAGAAAAGAGATAAATAGTTCTGGATTCAAGAGATGAATTAATTGAGAGAAATAATAACAAAATCAATTATTCCTATCTTTTGATACATATGATTCATAAATGTCATGTCACCAACTTCCACGTAACTGTTCCGGCTCCACGGCCAAAAAAGTGAAGGAAAGAGAATGAAAAAACAGTTGAGCGGAAGACGAAGTGGTGGACGCCATTGCGTATGTTTTGTAGAAGATCCTCCGAGATATAACTGTAGTGATTATGAATAATCTTAATCTAAAACTTGAATTTTAGATTAAGATTAGATGATTGAGACTTGAGATTACTTGATGAGATTATTCATAATTCCTTATTTACTCATGATAATAGTCCTAATAAATTGGTGTTAAAAAAGGGGAATTACTGGAGTAGACATTACGATAATAACCATACGTAACACTCAGCTCAATCTGTAGAAGAAACTAGAAAACTATTGAAACCACATAATTGATTAAAAATGTGTTAAAATAACATATGTGTCATTAATCATACAAATGCTTCCAGAGAATATTAAGTTTGAATTATAAAAAATATGCAAATCGTAGAATGTATTTCTAGTGTTTTCACTTGACCCGAAGGGGCAGCCTTTTTGGGACCCCTGACGCTGAATTTCTTCGGGGCCCTCTAAAATCATCACACGTATGTACTTGTAAATCTGAATTTGTCAGTTATATTATCATTTCCTAGAAAGACGTTTTTCATTATTTGTAGAAAGCTATCAAAACACCATATTTTTTTGTCATTTTAAAGAAGTTGAGTTACAAAGGGTTAATAAAATCTAATATCTAAAATCAAAATAAAAAATATATTAAATATTATTTCATCCATATTATGCTAAATTCTCCTTTTAGGTCGTTATCAGCTCTTACATCATTTTTAAGCAAGCAATATTGATGTGCACATGTGAATATTTATCTGTATACCTTACCTACACATTTTCCAAATTTTTCGCCAAAAAACTGTTTGCAGGAGCATATCTTCTTGCCATTTTCAAAGTAACAAGTTCCGTAAGGACCACAGTCGCATTCTGAAGGGAAAAAAAGAGAGGTTTATCATTATAGCAATTTATTATGTTGCAGTTTTGTTCTTTAATATCATATTCAGTGATTTCCAAAGTTAAATCTGTGCAAAAAATATCTGAAATAATGGAGGATTCTGAGTTAAAGTGAAACAAGTCCATGAGTTTCATTTGACTGAGGAAACAGGCTTCAAAGTTTATTAGCTGCATTTAAAATTAAAGTAGACTTCTAACTGTTGCCTGATGGATACAAACAGAACTATAGATTTGAATCATTATTACACATAAAAAATGGATTAAACGGAAATTTGCTTAGTCATTTCGCATAAGTTTTTTCAGTCTTTATGCGATGGAGAGAGTTTATCATTACGTCAGTGAAGTTGCATTAAAAGTCATAGAAATTTCCAAAAGATATAAAAGACATATATTTGAAGAAACATTTCCCTGAAGCATGCAAGAACTGACTTATTTTGGTTTGGATAATGTCCATTTGTGTGTGTGGAAAGCTACTTAAGAGATTTTAGAAAACATCACAATAGCGACAATTGTATATGGAATGTGCAGGACGGGGTCATTAACTGAAGCCAAACTTGACTCTTTTAACATTATACCACGTAAGCAATTCATTTGTAATCCTCGACCTAATCTAACGCTCTTTATACATCTATCTATGAATGAAAAAAAGAAGCCATCAGTAAAATATGAACTCGAACGAACCTAGTAATCTCCAGGAAGCCTAGTGTTAAAAAGACTCGCCGTCTGAGACCATACAAGCTTCGCACGTTGTTATTCATGCAACTGGTTGTTGTATTAATGTTAATTTGTATTCCATCCAATCTGTGTTCTGCTTTTAATCTGCTGTACCCTTTTATTTTACTTAATTTACTGACAAAGAGCCCCCTGTAACTAATCCCCTATTCTGTCAAATCATTACAGAATTGTAACTTCATTTCAAAAAGCGCACCACAGTAAATAAATATAAAAATGTTTTTAAACGAATCCTTTTATTATTGTGCTAAAAGGTAGAAAATATTTTTTTATCAAAAATATGGACACCAAAAGTAATTCGTAAAAGCTAAACGTTCATAGAAATATTCTATTCAAATTGGAATTTTAACCATATTTTATCTATTTAAATATTTCTTTTGTACGGCTCCCAAAATGCGTTATTTAGCTATAGCATTCGGTAATCTCTATAGAATCTTGGAAATATATTTCTTTAAGAATCTTGAATATTTCGAGAAAAGATTAGTAAATGCGACAATTTTAGCATCGCGTAAAGCTAACTTCCGGAAAGACTTGTCTCTATTTTAAATATAAATTTTGATTAGAACTATTTGTAGGTGCAATTTTTTACCTATCTTGAGTTCAACGATAATAACATATGTTAAATATTATTATCGTTAAATATCGCGAATATACAATGGATTTTTAAATAGATCTAGTTTTTATGAAGCATTTGAGTAAATTTATATTATCGAGTTTTTCTGATTTCGGGACTAAAATTGTACTTTTCCTCCATAAATTAGCTCCATACTATTTCAGTTTCATTTTCTCTGGAAATCTTCAAACACTTGCAATATTTCACATCATAAAATAGTTGATTTGGGAAGAACGGTGTGTTTAATTTAGCGTTTTGTTGCACAGGTCCAATTTCAAACATTTCGTGTTTCTAATCTTTTGTTCGAAATAAAAGTCAGATTACCTTGACATCTTCCGCCAGTCTCTTTATATCCTGTTTCACAAGTACACACCTTAACACCAGATTTCAGTGAGCAGAAACCATTTAGTCCACAATCACATTCTGAAAAAAAATGATTCATTATGGCTAGAATTTTGACGCCACTAAAAATAGCAAGAATAGATTCTCTTTCACAATTTCTTCAGTATTTTTAAATAAAAATAAATTCAGAAAATCATATTAAAAAATTAACAATATCATTAAATTAATCATTATAGTATATTATATCTAAATTGCTTTTCATTGCTTTATGCATATAAATATTTTGTAGTGCAAGTATGCGTCACAAACTTACCAATTGTTCATTAAAAACCTTACCTAATTCGCAGTTTGTTCCCAGATATCCATTTTGACACAAGCATGCATATGTGCCATTGTTAACATTGAAGCAAGTTCCATTGTTTTTACAAGGAGAAGATATGCAATAATCATTGGCTGAAATTATTATTTCTGAATATTAGTGACATTTATGTTAATTTAAAAGGATAAAATAATTCATAAATTATGCAAATAAAGCATATACATATTCAAGAATTTTCAATTACAATCACATTTACGTCAAGAAATTTGTGCGCATAATATAATTTCAATTACAATCACATTTCATACTTTCATTATTTTATATATTCATATAAGACTGGCTTTATTCAGAGTTGCCCAGCGGGTAATGTTTGAAACGAATAGGAATTTTAAAACATATAAGAGTGATGAAAAGATTTTAATGATATATATTGAAATTACATATTAGGCAACTATTGATAAAGGGGTTCGAAGTTATTGCTTTCTTTAACAATGACAGCAGTGAGGCTGTTCTGGAATCGATCCATCACACGCGAGCAGACTTCGTAGTCAATCGTGTGGACTGCAGTCCTTTTGTCCGGACAGTTCTTGTTGTGAAATTCCTCCTGGCAAGCCTGTTGCACTGCCATAACATTTTTATGGCTTTTCGAGCGCAATAGACACTCGATTCAATCACAACTGAACAACACACTTAAACTCACCGCTCGGTAACGAAACACACACCTAAGCAATAGCCCGCTCTAATGATCATGCGCACCAAATTTGATCTCACTTGCTCGCAGATAGCGCCATCTATTAGATTGTTTTTCAATCATTACCAGCTGGGCCAAGTACATAAAAGCATTTTACTTTATATGTATATCATTACACTGAAATCCATGCTTTATGGATCTAAACTGAAACTTACTGGAAATAAGTTAAATTTATAATGCTGATGAGCATACAGAAGTTTTCCTTTTAAATACATTATTGTTTATCTGAACATTTTAGTTTTACTGAAGGTGATCACGAATTGTCTCAGCAGCTAGAAAAGGGAATATAATACACAAAAAAACATCTGACAAAACATAACGGACAACCTAGTGTTGAATATCATTGATAATAATAGCATCTAGTAGCTAGGGCCTGAGAAAAACGTACGCTCATTTCGTAGAAACCAGCAGGCGTTTCGCATTAGTATCTGGGTAGATATCCTCGAAAATCTGCTGTAGAATCTAACCATTCTCCTTAAATAAACCACTGTGTTTTGAGTTCTTCTCAAACTTATGAACATGATCTGTTGCAATGTTTTCAACTCGTCGCACAATTGGAAGTGTGATATACCCATTATTGCCCCTCGGCACTCTTTTCTACCATATTCAGAGAATTTTAAACATGACTTATCTCAAGAGACGGGATGACCATTGTGGTTTTCTTGCTAGCATCCATGCATACTGAACCAAAAGCAAGAGATTTTGTGTTCGTCTAGAGACTCATGAAGTATTTGGTATAATCGACACATTAGGACGACTCAATCGAAAATGTTATCACACACAATTCTCTTTTGTTCTTTAATACCATCTGCATCATCCCAGGAATCTTCCAAAGGATATGATAAATCATTACTTCGCCTATGTAAGCTAGTGGTTTGAAATCCACAAAAACCATTTTTAGCATCCCTTTCAACTCTTTACCAACGGTGTAAATTGATTTTTAACTTCTTTTAATCTCAAGATTTGTGAAAATGAATTAGGGCCTCTCATCCTAGGTAGTTCTTAACTTCTCGTTATTTTAAACCATAAATTTGTTATCGTTATTCTTATAGTATTGCTTTATGGTTTTACTGCGCCAGACTTCTCCTTTTTGTATATGTCATGAGATTCCTATTCCTTCAAGGAAAACATTTTTGGACAATGGAACAGAAGCCATCCAATTGCGTAATTAGCCTTCTACAGCGCTGATCACTGCATTTGTGTTTGAATTCTTATCGTCCAGGAAAACTATCCACAATTCCGTCTTTCTCTGTCTGTAAATAAAAATCATCTGCTCGCCCGAAGCGGCTGAAACCCTTATCATAGGATCCACAAAAATTATTTTATGTCATTGATCCCACCAAATATATTTGGCTTTTGATCTAGCCAGATTGGTCCGCCACCAGTCTGTCTTTTGTGCAAAAAAACCCAGCCCACCAACCAAATATACGCCATCAGACTTCAGCCAATTACAAATGGGAACAAAGAGTAATTCTAGGTTCTATGGCAATACTA
>BGPR01008056.1:0-12858 GCA_013235015.1 Araneus ventricosus | reverse complement strand
ATTACAAATGGGAACAAAGAGTAATTCTAGGTTCTATGGCAATACTACTTCTAGAACTGTGCGATACCACCCGTTTTTTCCCCTCCCAACGGATCGCGAATAACATGCATTTTAACAGTGACTATGAGAGGCTTTTTTTTTGTCTGTGTTCTGTATTATTATCCGAAATGAAGGTTAAAAATAACTTATTATTTATCTTGTCATCCCAGCCCACCAACCAAATATACGTCGTCAGACTTCAGACATTACAAATAGGAACAAAGAGTAATTCTAGGTTCTATGGCATCACTATTTATAGAACTGTGTGATACCACCTGTTTTTCCCCCTTCCAACGGATCGCGAATAACATGCATTTTAACAGTGACTACGAGAGGCTCTTTTTGTCTAGTGTTCTATATTATTATACGCAATGAAGTTTAAAAATAACTTATTAATTATCTTGTCAATAAGGATCTTTTCTAAGTCAATCAAATCGAGATAAAAATATTAAAATTCTTAATAAGGCATGATTAGCTCAACATTTTTATAAACATAACACTCTATTTATGAAAAAAAGGAAAAATTACCTTTTTCACAAAACACTCCCGAATATGGTTCCAGGCAAGTGCATTGTGCCCTTCCATTTAATATTCGACAGGATCCGTTGTTTTGACACGGATTTGGATAACAAGGACCTATTTTCACATAAGAAAAAGTTTACAAGATTCGAATCACGTTTAAAATAAAGTACAAAAATAGGACTCATTACAGTTACAATGCAGCAATATGCAGAAAAATACTTTTTAAACCTACAAGTAGTATACACCCTTTAGATTTATCATTTACTTCCAAAATATGACACGTTTTGTGTTTAGTCTCGCTGCGTTTGGGAGCGAATCGAGTAACCATTTTGAACACTTCTTTTTTTCAACACTTTTCTTTCACTGATTTAATCGAAATTCGATACAGATTTGCAATATGCGCATCAAGATCACGATTTTATTTATCTAGCTTGTTGCGTTTTTTCAATAATCGCATTCACATATATGCGAATAAATAGATCAGCCGACAGTAAATTGTTGATGGATTTAGTCCAAAATTTGATAAGGATCTACAATTCTGGTAATAAAACCGTATTCCAAACTTCAGTTATATAGTTCGTTTTGTTTTTTTATCTATAGGAGTCACATGCACAGGGGACGGAAAATCATAAGGACTTCCCATCGATGGGTATCATTCAAAATTTGATAAAAATTTACAGTCCTTTTATGTAAAGACCAGGCGCTAAAATTAATACATCTAGCTCTTTTAGTTATCCAGCTATCGTATTCACAGATAGACAGAATGAGTATAGTTAGTTTGGTTTAGTTATACAGGGTTAGCCTAATTGATTCATAGGGTTTCAAAGAACTGTTTATATACAAGTGTACGAAGTACAAAGACGGGTGATATATGAAAAGATACATACACTCACCAAGTTTCTTGTACATACTACAAATGACCAGGTGCAGCTTTTCCGTATTTGCGTAGGAATGCACGCTGAACGCTCGTAACCGAAGAACACTTCGCATTATCCAACACGCAAAAACTCTTCTCCTGCATTGCCGCCATCTTGTACATTGCCGTTCCGGTCCAGCACGCGAGCGACGAGGCGGCCTTTTAAACTTGGGGAGTGTATGTATCTTGTCATGTATCACCCGTCTTTGTAGGTCGTATACCTCTCAATACACAGTATTTTGAAACATGATGAATCATTTAGGCTAACCCTGTGTTAACTACCCGTTTCAAAGCAACACAAGGGCTATTTTGGGACGAACCTCGAAATTTTGAACCGCAGCCAGATGACGAGGACTACACCTGAGCTTGCACCACCCCCTCTCCAAACTTCCGTACCACACCAGTGGGAGGACGTTTGGCCACTGCGTATCATTTATCATGCCCGAAGCCGAGACCTTACCATTAGGCCACCACGGCCTGACAGAATGAGAGATGTAATTCCACAAATAGGTTCTTCGCAGGGAAGGCCTAGCATTTCAAAAATCACGCGGTCAATTTTTCGACGATTGTGATAATTATTCTTTGTATAATCGAAAGTAAGCCTACTTGAAATATAAAATATATTTGATTCCTAAAGCTATGATTTTGCATGTGGTGTTGAACTGTTGTTAGATTCGGAGCCATTTCTCCATTTAAAAGGAATTACAACCTGCCATTTTAAATGTTTTTAAACTTTAAATACTAACATTAAAAATATATTAAGATTATTAGATAATACATAATATGACACTTCAAGAAGTATAATATATTAAATGATTTTGATGATGACACAAAATTAGCTTTAAAGTTAGTTAGTGCCATGTTTATCCAGATTTGATTTTAGCTTATGTGTAAGTTAGGAAATAAATATCGATGAGATCAAGAACACTATTGTTTTTGGTAAGCAGTTGTTATTCGCAATCGAATGTATGCGTACCTATTTCACAAAATTTCCCAGAAGAATGAGACTGACAAATGCATTTTCCCTCATTGTTGACTGTCATGCATATTCCATCATTTTTGCAGGGATTTGAAGAGCAGAAATCTGAAAAAAAAAATTCACTTCTAGGCATAAATATTTGAAACAACTTATAAAATTTTTAACTATGTAATTTTAGTTAAAATTAAAATTAAAAGTCTGTTTGCTCTGGATATATGAAAAAAATAAGCTAGAATATTTTTCATTTGAGACATAAATTTGTTTTGTCAATTTAATGGACAGCCAGATTAAAGAATTTCATTTATCAATAAAGTTCAATCATGGTCATGTGATCCGCATCTAATGCCTACAGCATTTAATTTTTAAATCCAATGCACATTTTTTATTTGTTTCTGCTGGCCAAATGCTAAGGATCATTTTTAAGATGCGAATAATTAGGATTTATTATGGATACAATGGTTAGTAAAAGTTTGCAGAGAATCGTGGGTTATACGCTACTATGTATAACGCCACAGCACAACCTAACCATTTCCCTTCGAGTTTTTTTTCGATGCCTCAACAATTTTTGGTAGCATGAACTATAAGTAATTGATACTAGATTGCGAAAAAAAATGCCGTTTTATTTTCAAGAAAAAATATTCCCTGTTTAGGACTGGGACATATATATCCCACCCGTCTTGATCACAGTGGCATAAGTAACCCAAGAGTTGAATACATTTTAAAGAAATCATGAAAGTTTTGCAACACAAATTTATAATCAATCAGAATTTTATTGAAATTAGACTTGATTTTCTTTTAAAAAAATCCTACACAGTCAAGATGTATTTTTGTAACCAATGGATGTAATGACGACTCTAACTGTAATATGGACGGTATCTATAATCTGGCGAGAAAAATCGAGATTCTGGAAATAAGAATTATCGTTCCTTCTGGCATTTACTGCATATAGCTAACCAGGAAGCAGAAATATTAGTTAATGCAGTTGTTGGCGCATGCGCGCTCCCGACTGGTCACGTGTTAATTTAGTGTTCTGTAAGCAGCCGCCGTGAGTGCCACGATATTTTTCGGCTGTCGCAAAGTGAAATAAAACCTGTGTCTACAGTCCATTCTGTGAGTGCTTATTTAGGGAAGTATTCGCTTAATTTAGAGCTTGAGATGAAATTTTGAGAATGTGTGTGAGAAATTTAAGCTAAAGACGGGCCCATTGTTGGTCCGTCGAGCCGGAGTAACCGGAACTATGCGATTATGAGTGTCATGTGTGTAAAGGCACGCGTCTTTAAAACGAAACTTGTGAAAGTGTGGATTATCTTCAATAGAAGGTTAGTGACTTTAAGTCTGATTAAATATCAGACTTAAAGTTAAGAAATTTCAAAATGTTGAAGAACTGCAGCAAAGCAAATCTAAAAGTTATTGCAACTGAGTTAGGTTTTGCTTTTGATAAAAAAAAACTACGATTGTTCAATTAATAGATTTAATTCAAAAAAGCAATTATTATAAAAAAAGACTTAGAGTTTGTGGAAGGTTTAGTGAACTCCACAATCAAAGAGCGTAAACATCTTGAAGAAATTGTTTTAGAGAAAGCGAAAGCAGAACAAAGGCGGATGAATTTGGAACAAATTAAACTGGAGAGAGAGAAAGCAGAGCTTGAGCTTGCTCGTTTAATCTCAGAATATAACTCAGAAAATAAGAATGAGAATTCCGGTGAAAATGATAAAAAAGAAAGTATAGGATCTCTAGACTCTCTCAACTCTAACGGTCAAACTTCCAAATCGACCGGAAGGGTTTAGTTATTTCTTTTCATCTTTAGAAGGAGCGTTCATTTCCAAAAATGTCCCAGAGAAATTTAAAGCTGAAATTCTTCTAAATTTGTTAGGGGAAAAAGCTTTTCTAATTTTTTCCTAATTGAGGGATTATTAGAGCAACGTTCTGCACCAAAATTTGGATCAGACGGTGATTTAATAATTAATTATGATTTTTCGAAATTTTGGTGTTAAAGTTACGTCATAGGTGGAGATACTTTCCACTGGTTAATTTTTTTTCAGTACATTACAAAAACAAATTCTCTGGATGCAATTCCTCATATATTTATTGAAAGCCTGGGTGGAAATACACAAGAAAAATAAATTTCATAAATGCCTGATTATAATTAACAATTTTATGTCATTGAATTTGGTCCAATGGATGGCGTTTTAGAAATCCTTTCATCCAATTATTGACGGGTGCGTTATTAATCTACCTTCACCTTAACGCACTTCATATTAACGCACTTTCTTAGTAATATAAATGTCTATTATCATTTTAAGATCTACATTATTGATAGGAAAACCGAAGTCACTGAATTAGACTACACGTTGCAATGGTCTTTTCCTTCTCATTGGAGAAAACCAGAGGATTTCCATGTTTAGTTATATGAATTAGCTTTCTTTTGTAACAAACTGTTCATTTGGGTCACCAAAAAAGTTTCTGCCTCTTTAAAAATACCCTAAACTTGTGAAATCGCGTTAAATCAAGCTTCTAAGGTCTCTGGAGAGAACCCCATAAACTTACAAGTCATTAACTTCCTTTTTATACACCCTGGGCATATCTGAAGCTGAAGCAAACATTATTCTTGTTATTATTTAATACAAAAATAAATTTAAAAACCAACTGGGTTGCTGTTTATCACAAATGTCCATGGTGCAAAGAATCCCCCCTTTTCGGCGCAAAGTTACCAGAGGTCAGAAAAAAATTATTTATAACTCAACTAACAGATATAATTGGCATTCAAAGCAATAAAATGAAAGCTAGGCTTATTATCTTTCACATTTAAAAGCGCTTGCCTTCAGAAATGTCATGCTTACCTCACCAGAGACAGATTTTTCAGCACTAAAATTTTCGCAGAAAAATTGGCTCATTGTCTTTTCCTTCTGGAACCTCCAGAATGATTGTTATATACGTTTCAGAAATGAAATACACTAGTCAGTGTTCTTAAGAAGGTAGAAAAAATCTCAACCCCATATCCCTAATCAGTTGATCTCTAACTCACTTTTCACACAAAGTTACCTCCACAAGTGCAAAGTAACTCCGTTTTACGGTAACACTAACAACATGTATGTTTGATGCAACACATGTCGAAAATAATGCATTTCGTGAAAACATTATAAATCGGGTCCAAATTTTTATTTTACAAATATAAAATGCATAATTCAATAAATATTTTATAAATTCGTTTCATTTCATTTGTTTTACAGATAGCCGTGATATTGTGAATCATGAGAGTCTACGAGAGTGTAGAAGACCCAAAATTATACATTTATAAAATTAAATTGTTGCAATCTTTTTATGAGGCATGCAAGGTGATACAGAATAATCTCTACAGATAATAAAGGCGAATGTGTGTACGTCTGTGTGTGTTGGCGATCCACAGGGCAGACATAAGGTACAAACATATTTTGGAGGGTGTGAATGTGCCCCTCGGGGCAATTTTTTAAAATTTTAATTAGAAATTAAGTTAAACAAAAATTAAGTGCAATGTTGGAGTTTTCTCTGATAACTTCAGAAAATATTATAGAACAAAAGTTATTTTACACCACCTAATTTTAATAAATTTTAAAAATATTTCTAGGAGTAATTTACAAAATACTTTTGATTGTTGCAATGTAATTAAAAACATTTTCATTGTTTAAACAAATATTCAATTGCTTGTTTCTCTTCCATTGTTGAAAGCTAAGGTAATATCCTAATGCATTTTGCTTTTCTTTTAATTTCATCGATATTTCTGTGAAATCTGTAAACATACGATGCCTTACTATCCTCTTAGATAGTAAATATATGCACTAAACGGAATGATTATGGTTGCTAATAGGGATGTAACGAATATTCGGCAACTATTCGGCCCTTTTGCCGAATATTTAGCATATATACGGCCTAATATAGTCATGATAATAGTCTTTTAAAAATGTGCTTTTAAATACACATTTAACAAAGCATATTGTAGAATTGCATTTCAGTATATTTATTATTAAAAGATCTTTTAACTTTTACTCAATTTTAAGTTGCATAGTACATAAGTGTACACTGTAAAAAAAATCCCGTAAAATTTACGGTTTTAAACTGGCAGCTGGGTTGGTTGTGCAAAACTGTAAAAGTTACGAAGTAAATCCGTAGGCACAACGGTTTTTTACCATACAGGAACAAGTTTTTCCCTTAAAAGTTACGAAGTAAATCCGTAGTCACAACGGTTTCTTACCGTATGAAATTAAGTTTTCTCCGTAAAAATTAAGTCATCGAGGTAAGTGACGTCATCGACTGAGTTGAGTTGTTTTTCTCCTTCTGTTCGAATTGAGTTGAAATGTGCTGATGTATATTATCAATTAGGGATATTAATTAATCAAGGCTTAATTATTAATTTCAATTAGTTTAATATAATTTTTAATTGAACTTACTTGGACGATTTCGATGCAAGATGGTGACAAAACTTCTAACTCCTCTGAGCCGGGGATCGAAACCGCGTTCTTAGAAATAAAAGGCAGTCGCTCTAACCACTAGACCACCCGAGACTTCATGAAATCAAGTAAAAATAATCTATTTGAGTTTTAAAGTCACTATAGCTCTAGTGGAGCCACCTAGTGGTGTCAAAATAAACTATTGCCAGAACACGTGTTTTAAGGTTAGCTTTCATGAGTGACAACAGGTTACTGCAACATGTGTAAACAATAGCGGAGATGGAACCCTATTAAAAACATGAAATGAATGCAATAAAATTACATTTAAGAAAAGGGAAAGTTATCATACGGAAAGCAATACCGTATGACGAAAAATAGAATTTGAACTGACGGTTTTAAACCGTTTATGGCTGGAACGGAAAACGGTGAAAAACCGTTTTGTCAACAAAACAGCTTTAAACCGTCAAATATACGGAAAAAGTCCGGGAAAAAAACGGATATTTTTTACAGTGTATTTAATAAAGTTACTTATAATCTATCATTGTAAAACCTGAAATTATAATGTAAGAACAATAATTTTTCAGCATTTTCAGGTGGAAGTCTGTTGATTTTTGTTTCATACCCATACAATATCAACTAGCGATGTAACGAATATTCAGTATTAGGCCTATTCGGCCCTTTTGCTAATTATTGGGTCTGGCAAAATTTTAAACAGATATTCCACAGAATAAATGCAGGATAAATTGTTTTTAAGAAATGTTCTTTTAAATATATTTAATAAAGAATACTGCAGAATTGCATTCCAGTACATTTATTATAATAAAAATATAACAATTATTCAATTTTACGTTGGATAATACATAAGTGTATTTAATAATGTTGCATATCATTTATAGACGTCTGTTCCACATGGTTTCATACATATTACCGGCTTCAGAAAATAAACGGTCACTATATAATACTATAAAACTTGCAGGTGCTGAAAGATATTTTCTTGTTAAATTTGCAAATCTAGGGAATTTTTCTTCATTTTTCACCCACCAATTGAGTGGACACTCCATCCTACCTATTAAAAGTTCTTTATCAAAATAGGAATTGACTTCTAGTAATTTTAATTTATCCATTCAATTTCCTTCTGTGTTTTTCATTGTCATGTTCTGCAATGATAACTCTTTTATTTCTTCGAAGCAATCCCAAAATGAAGAGGGTTTCTCATTGCTTATTATTGGAATTAATGTATTTAAAATATTACAAATATATATCAAAGTATTAACATTTTCTTTAAGCTACAAATAATAAAAACTCAGTTCTATTTAATCTTAAATTTTTTCATTAAAATTTGAAAAATATTTTATTTACAATCAAAAGCGAAATGCTTTTAAAAATTTTATATTCGGCCTAAAATTTGGCCGAATATTCGGCTATTCGTCCAAATCACTATTCGTTACATCCTTAGTTGCTATGATTTAAATCTTTACATCAACATGTTTTAATACAGCTAACAGGCTGCGAACGCAAAATGTGCCACGTCATTTTAATGTTGAAATAAAATGCATGTTTTGCATGAAGAATAAGGAAGTGAATTTGACACCGACAACGTGCGATTAGATTTTACATGTCATGGACATTTACTTTATTCCACTAGGTACCTTCATGTAGACAAAGAATAGGACAAGTGCAAGGCTACTAAAAGAGCAAGGATTAAATGTATATTATTATATGGAGTGTAAAAATACTTTGTTAAGATAACTATGAATATCAAATTATGCATAAGGGCTTCAGCTGAAATTATATTCTCGGCGGAGAAGCTAGTTGTTTAATAATTTGAAAGGAAACCAGGCTTCGTTTTCGCATCGGAACGTGTGGTTGGGTTTTGTAACGTCACGGCCGATGGCCGCGGTTTGATGGCTGAGCAAATTCGAGGCGTTTTCAGACAAGGAGTAGTCTTTCCGAATTTATTTACAGCTAACTTATATACATACACTTGTAATAGACATTTTCTAGGTTAGAATGTTTATGTACAACAAATACAAAAAATCAATAAAAATGACCTCGAAGGGAGGAACTGTAACTCTTGGTCGAGTAGTTAATTAATTTCGCGAACCAACCTGCACTGCGCTGGAAAAAACAATTAAGTTCCGGAGTTCAATGTAAACTCCTACGAGATGAGCCCGAGGACCGGGTCTATCCGTAAATATCAGAACTCGCAATCCCTGATGGGAGTACTGCCGAGTCTCGATTCGAAGCAAACTTGACGCTCACCAGCGTAGGTGAGGTCCAACTCTCCACTCCTCTTGACAAACGAAATACGCCCGTTTATGTACTGATCCGGGTCTCCTCATTAGCCAGGTGGCATTCCTTTCTACCACCTGCAAAAGGTTCCACATTTATGTCTCCCTCGTTAGCACTTTTCCTACAAAGGTAAATGTTATCCATCGTCCATCGAATCCACGCTTCGTTACTTTGAATTGACCAACTCCCTTCATGTAGGCGACATTGTCAATCAAAGCTTTTTAAGAACCCTGTGGTCTTGTCTGGTCTCCAGCAATTATCGTCGCGTCTGCGGACGCTTTTGGTGCCTCTGTCCCGCTAAGCTTTGTTAGAACACACCTGCCCAGAGAAGCATTGTCATTCCTCAGATGGCCGACACTAGTCGAAGAATGTTGTGTTATATTTCACCTGCAACCCTAAATCATCGTTTCGTTACAGCTCTCCTAAATCATAGTTGTTATTTGACCACTTTGTTACAGTTTGATTCTTCAAATAGATTAAAAGATTGTTTTGAATCATCTTGTGTAAAATAACCTAACCTGAAATAACTTGAATGGTATCATACTCACTTAATAATGCACCACACCGTTTTAATTATGAAATCTATTGTTATTAATCTATTTAATTAATCTAGTAAAAGTGTGTTGCATTATATAACGTAAAGACAATTTGACGTTAGATGTTACGTAACATGCAACTAAATTCACTTTAACCCTCTGACAACTAAGAGTTCTCAAAATCTAAGTAACTGCCTTCTCATTCTTTCCGAGCAGCAACCGGCCGAAATCCGCCCCACTAGTATAGAAGTTTCATGGCCGGATACAGGCCGGCTTAGGAGTCAGAATGTTAATGGACTGCAAAATAGCGAGGTAAACTGTATATTTTGCTCTTGTTGATCGGAAAATTTCAATTTAAGTGTTCAACTAACAGAAATGCTTAATCTCTATACTCACTTAGGAAGAAAGCGTGTAACTCTTTCCTATTCCCACTGCTAAAATTTTTCTTTTGGTAGCATCATTTTAAATCTTTTGAGACAAATAAAAGAATTAGTTTGATTCTAAAAAACGTATTTCAATCAAATTCGAGAATAGGTTAAAACTTGACATAAAAGGAGAAAATTGCTTCGAAAGTGCGGTAGTAAACACTAGCCTGTAAACTGAAATTTCTTGTTTCATACAATCATTTCCAAGACATTCTGATCACAGTAATCTTTAAAGAAACATAAACAGTTACCGTTTTCGCAAATTTCTCCCCAGTATGGCTCCTTGCAAAGACATACGGCTTTTCCATCTTTGATTTTACAAACTCCATTGTGCAGACAAGGGTTTGGAGAACAGGGACCTATTTTTCAAATAGAACAATTCCAATAAATATAAATTAATATTATCAAGCCAAAATTTGTATGAAATAATAACTTATAAATACCAACTAACAATGCCATTGGTAATATTGGATGCAGGGTGTTTTAAATTTCTTAAAAGAGCACATCTAGGTAGACGCAAATCAACACGCCTAGTCATAAATCATCGGATCGCAATGCCTAGTCGTAACTCATTAGGTGAAACACAAGAGATGGTACTTTTTGTGTTGTGAAATGATGAAACTCGAGTGAGAAGGATTGGGAAAAAAATTTTTGAGTAATTTACAGAACATATTTTATGGAATAAACTATGAGAATATCTGTCGCTGCTTGGTCTTTTTAGTATCAAACGTTGTAGGAGACAGGAAACTAAGATGCAGCGAAAATAATTCCCGCTAAAATGGAATAATTGTACCAAATCAATAATTATTCCAGATATAAATCGTTAATTGTCTATGAGTTGTCTGCTTCAAAAAAAATTATTGTTTCAGAAGTCCTGAATTTTATCCATCCAGAATTTTGTTTATGTTCTGGCAACAGTTCTTCGTCTGTATTCTTCTTATTCGTGATGCGTTCAATGTCTGCATATTTGTGTATAAAAATAATTTTGAAAAATCTATTGAAATTAGAGAAAAAAATTGTACGGAAATGATATTTGTACCACTGAAAAGCTAATTTTTATAATTTTAAGATCGTGTGAAAATAATTTCTTTGAGAATATTTTCGGAAGATACCACCGAAAAATGCAAAAATCTTGTTTAAAATTTAATTAATTGAAATTTTAATTACCTTCCGTACTTTGATATGTTGACAGTGATCTTTCTCTTGTTCTGAAGAGCACATGTACCAAATTTCATCAACATCGGCAAAAAATGGATATATGTATAATGAACACACACAAAAAGTTTTCTGCAGCTAAAAGAGCTCCCAAAAAATTTATTTATGCCGTTGCGTAGCATTGGGACAAAGAATCGTGCTCCCAATGCGACGTCATCAATTCATCCGCTCTCTGTAAGCCTAACCTTACTATTCTCCAGTAACCTTGGGTGAAAACATCAGAAATTTCACGTACCACAGTTGCAGTTACAATACTCCTGGATACGTCATCATTATTAAAATTAATTGGACTGTCACCATTGATAAGACACATTAAATGGACCCACAACCATAGACCATCCATCAGCCACAAGAAAAATTCCATGCAGTCGTGGACCACGCCAGCCACTGGCAGGAACTACCCGAGATCACTAAAAATACCTACAACACTCTAGTTGCGACCAGGTATTGTGGATTATTTTTACATTACCAAGACTACATCTTAAATCTACCTAGAGTTTTAAACATCATATAAATTATTCATAATAACTGACAAATAAAATTTATAGTAAAGTTTACTTCGTTTGGCAAACATGATAAATTATTTATAAACATTTACTTTTTTCGCAAAATTCTCCCAAGTATGATTCCAGACATGTGCATTGTGCCTTTCCATCTTCTATTCGGCAGGATCCATTATTTTGACAAGGGTTGGGATAGCATGGACCTAATTTCACATTAAAACAATTTTTAGAATATTAAATCAATATTTTATACAAATTACAGAAAATATGATTCGTCACAATTACATCTATATAAAATGAAACCATCCCCGAAAAGGTATGGTTTAAAAAATATGTTCTGGAAATATGGATTTAATTTAGAAGCATTTGTTCCTATGCAAAATATAATTTCCTTTTATAAAAATATTGCGTTGTAAATTATAAGAAAAATATTATAGATATTTTTATTTACATATAATTTTTTACACATACATATTTAATACCTTTTTCTTATAATTTACAGTGCACTGCTTTAGTGAATCTCTCTTTATTAACAGTTTTAAATTTTAAATGCACATATGTAAATCAGAATTCAAATTATTTTTTGGCAAAGAGAGAAAACAGATCTTTTTCTATATAAACGCATAATTAGCGCTACTTTAGTGTCAGCCACAAAATTTTTGCGATCGCCTAATCATCGCCAAGCTAATTCCTTGGCTAGCCAGAAACACGGAAATATTTAGCTTCTGCAATAAAATTCATGAAATCACAAATCCAGATTTGCTCTCAGAATTCGTTTGCCAGCGGACATCACGTGTACTAGTGTTCCTTAAACATCAATAGACTATCAATACTATCGAAGCCAAGTCGATAGTATCGGGTTTCCGGAACTATCGACTGAAACAATCGATAGTATCGACTTTCTCAAAACTATCGATAGTATCGATAGTTTTCTCTCAGGCAATACTATCGATAGGCGCATTTTCAGTCGATAGTTTTAAAACTATCGACTGGAACTATCAATACTA
>BGPR01008055.1:20584-66519 GCA_013235015.1 Araneus ventricosus | reverse complement strand
TTTATCATTGACCAGGTGAAAAGTTACAGGAGATGTGAGTGAAGAAATAGCCCTATACTTCCAAGAATCTCCCTTCCTTTGTGTGTATTTTACTCTATAATTGTTTTCTTCTTAATCTTCTATTTGTCTCCACAAGTACAAAATCATTTAATTGTAATTTGAAATAATCATTTTCAAAATCCGTATTTTCTTCGAGAGTCTTCATGAAGATCATCAAATAAACTTTTTTTTAGATCCTTGTGTTGGATTCCTGTTTTCTCATATTTCATCTTCTTTACAGCTAAATTTGATATCTTTTTGAATCTTTTTAGGGCTTCTTGTTCAACTCTATCTTTTTCCGGAGTTTCAGTCAGAAATGTTGATTTCCCTCCTTTTCTTCCACTATTTCTTTGTTCTTGCAACTGCTTCAGGAAAAGGTCAGACATCACCAGTGTTAAATTTGCTTTATAATTAGACTTACATGTTTTGTAGTGTAGTGTTTCTGGCGTACAACTCAATAGGCCAGCAGATGGCTTTCACTGCTTGTTAGTCCTTTTGTGCTGCTTTCAGTTTTCACTTAAATGGCCCCTTATTCCGACAATTTGTAAAACCCTTACCTCAGTCAATTCTAGCAATTTTATTTTCATCCAAACTACTTGGGAGTACTAGAGGCCAAGCATTTTGCATAATCATATGCAAGCTGTCAATTTTTTTTTTTTTTTAAATCAGACCATAGTTCAAATTTGAACTTAATATAATGCTTTCTTGATCTGTGGTAAAATCTTGTTGACATGTATACTTGGAGCTCAAGCAATTGTAGAAGTATCCAATGTTGCGTTATCATCAGGAGCAACTGTTTTACTTTTTATTTTTAATCTATAAAATAATGCAGAACAATGTATACCTTATAGATCTGCAGCTGTTCTAAGAGACATGCCATCTTTAACTGCTTGCAAGGCTTTTGAAATCTATTTACCTTTCATTTCTGACTTATTATTCTTCATTACGTAAGTTTGAACCATCTTCCCAAGTCTCAAAGTTACTTAATTAAATTAATACTTCCTTAATGTGAGAGATACATTTCCAACAGTATTGAAATTTACCCCCAAAGGTTTGTTGAAATCTGCCCCACTTGTAGGCATTAAGTTTAAAGTGTTATAATTATCTTTAGAAAAGGAGTTTTTAGTTGTTAATAGTATTGTTAGATGAAGAAAATCAATTAATTTGGTGAATAAATCCAACTTATCTCAATGATTAAGGAAAAAGAAAAATCCAGTGATGAAAAATTTTAGTTTTTACTCAGCAGGTCACAAAACAGAGCTCATTTCATAGCAAAGCACATTGTCTTGAGAAATGGAAGAATCCTATTGCCAAATGTTCTCTTCTGAAACTTGATTGGTCACCTATTAGCAAATCAAATAGCATTTCCAGTGGAGAGAAATTCTAATCTTTGAACTCTCTCCTACATATTAAACTGTTATTTAATATATAACTTAGGTACTAACACATTTGAGGTTTTGCCTAAACAAATTTTCAAATATGAAATAATTATTATGCAAGTATAAATATATCATGTCAAGAATCAATTTAAATCGTTTATTGTGCACATACATATTTTTTTTTTAAATCTAGAAGAGAGAAAACATACAGAATTCCTTGTCCTTGTATACAAGGATAAGGAATAGTAAAACATAAATTGTATAAAAAATTAACTTGATGAATTTGCTGATGAAACAACATCACATTGTTAAACAATAACTTAAAATAAAGCAACATTACATCATCACATTTTTACATAAATTATTTCTCAAAAGCTTTACTTTCTCCTATAACAATAATGTTCGGTTAAATTTCATTGTTTACTGAAATATCGGTTATTACTTCAATAGATATTCAATTTAAATTTGATATAAATGTGAAATTTAATTGCAATACAACTGTAGAATTAAACAGTTGTGCTTAGTCAAGATAATCATTGCATAGAAAGATAGGGGAAACTAGGGAGCCTTGACCCTACTTTTACTTTTTCTTATATTCCTCAAATATTTGAATTTTTATCATCATAACAAGACTTGTTTTTAAGAAGAGTAAATGTACTTATGCTAAACTGATATCTCATTTAATAAAAAAATAGATATATTTCATAAAATCGACTAGGGTCAAGTCTCCCTAACCTTAGGGATACTTGAATCTAAGCTAGGGACACTTGGCCCTACAGTAGGAATGCCTTAACTCATGGTAGATTCGCCCCAGAATAATACAACTTAAACACAAGAAAAAATGTCAGATTAAACACAGAAAAACATTATTATTTATTTATTTTCCTTTGAAAAGCTCGATAGACTTACTTGATTCTTCCAAGATTCAAATGAAAAAAAGCAAGAGGGTAGAAATATATAATCCAGAGGAAAATTCAAATCATTAAAGAAAGACGAACTCAATCGAAAAGACGAAACTTTTAAAAGAAACCAAACGATAACAAATAGTTCGAGCAAAAGATTTTTATTACAATAATAAAAATCATTTTTTCATAAGAGAGGAAAAAATGGAATAAATATATTTCAACTAGAAAATTTGTGCCTGTCTAAGACGGGCTTTTAACACGCCCACAATATCTCAAATCTGATTGTCACAGATTTACTAACAAAAGTTTTAGTAGAAAATCTAATGCACATTGGCAGAGTGCGTAGGAAATAAAAAAAATAATACAGTCGAACTGCGATATAACGGACACTCGGTTACAACGAACCTTTCGCATGGTCCCAACTGAAGCCCTATGTTAATAATGTATTTTCATACGTTTACAACAAACAACAAATACTAGAGACTCGGTTATAGCGAACTGAAAATTTCTAAAACTTCAAACTTTTCACTTGCCCGAAGAGACATTATTTACTAAATGTGCTCAAGTGAACCCAACTTCTACAACAGTTATCCCTTTTGCATGAAATACTCTGGTTTAGAAACCACATTCCTCGCCTATTGTACCTTTGTTAGAAACGCTGCTAACCTCATAAGTGGGACAAAGGAACAACAGGCAAGGCTCTTTAAAGTTTCTATCTCACCTCCTCCCCCCCCCCGGGGGACACATGGTCTAGCGTCAACCAGGGAAGGGAGGGGGGACTTTCTGGTCAGACGACCTAGGAAAAATCACGTGTTTTCTCAGCCATTTTGTTTAATTGCTTAGCTTATCATTCTGTGAACTTTGCAGTGATCATGGCTAACGTTGGCAAGCGAAAAGCTTTTTCTATCGGAGCAGAAAAGCACGGAGTGAATGTTTTTTCGCAAAATGAAATCGAACATTTTGAATGTTGTGACGACGATGTCATTACATCTGGAGAAGTGAGTGAGGAAGATATTGTGGCATTAGTGAATGAAAAAATAGCTCTATTGTAGATTCGTCTTCAGATATGGAGGAAGAACAAGACGAACCATGGTCTTCAATTGCAGATGCAAAAAAGGTTTGGACAATTTTTTTTGCCACAGGAAACATCGACGAACATGTTGTGAACCTGTTTAAAATAGAGCATAAAAAAATTGACGAGTTGTATATAAAATCGAAAACTTTTCAATCAAAAATAACATCTTTTTTCAATGTAGTGGATTAGCAAATAAGTAAAAAAGATAAATGTTTAGTTTGTTTATTAATGAGTATATTATTTAATACTTGGTTTGTTCCTAATTACTAATGAAAATATTATGTTATTAAAAAGTTTATTATAGAAGTAGTATCTTAGCATGTTATGGCATTTTTTTTTTTTTTTTTGCAAATATGGATATAGTGAACCTCGGTTAAAATGAACTTCTGAGTTGGTCCGTTATAACGGGGTTTGACTGTAATTTATAGTAAATTTTAGATGTAAATATATAGTAACATTAAACAATAAAGGCCCGAAATTATATGAACTAAAAAACTTCATCATAAACAACATTCTTTCTGAATTTTGTCTAATTAACATAATGCAAAATCAAATTCAAATCTTTAGAAAGAACTATTTTAACAAAAACAAAAGTTACAAAATAGAAATATGCACAACAAATTCAAATCTTAAGAAAGAACTATTTTTAATACTTCTTAAAAAACAGAACTCGTTTCCCAATACTCACATCAGAACTAATTAAAAGCAATTAGTAAAAAACTTTAAAGATAACAAATAGTGATTCGCAATAGAATGCAGTAAATCAGGTAACTCATTTTTACCAACACTCAGATCAGAACTAATTAAAAGCAACTAGTAAAAAAACTTTAAAGATACTTTTTGCAATAGAATACACCACAAATTCAAATATTAAGAAAGAAGCCTTTTAATTAAAATAATGCAAAACCAAATTTAAATCTTAAGAAAGAACTATTTTTAATAGCTTCTTAAAAAACAGAACTCATTTACCAACACTCAAATCAGAACTTTAAAAGCAATTAGTAATACTATATAATGAATCAACATAAATGGGCAACCGAATTTTTTTTACCGTGCATGGGTGAAGCAGCATAAATAATAAAAAGAAGGGAAACTTAAATCACCAAAGATTGAAAACAGTGTAAGGTAAATGCTCCAGTAGTGGGCCGCTTGAATTTTAAGTTGAAAAACAAGAAATTCCAACATTCCAATGAAATAAGAGATCTGCCTCTGGTAGGCTGAAACCCTTATCAACTAAATACCAAAGGCACAGCCTTTATTTCCTGTTCAGTTAGGAGCTAGAAAGTTTGTTGCTGAAGTTGGTCTCTGAGAGAAGCATTTTTAACTTATTCTTAGTGATTTCCTTTAGAGGTAACTCTTCTTTCAACTATTTTTTAGCATACATTCTATTTGTTTTTAAAATGAATTGTTATTGATATTATTTGATTATATAATGAATGTATTATAAACTATCTTTAAATGAAATAATATTGATAATTTATGGATAGTGAAGGGTGGCCCACATTTGGATCAATGTTTTACTAAATGCTCCAGTAGTGGGCCTAGTGAGGCCAGTACTGGAGCACATGCTTTCTCTCAAATAGACTGTTTTGTGATGTTTAAATAAGAAGGTTATATCTTGTAAAGTATTTTTATTTAATTAGATGTGCTTTATTTTTATCAGAACCAGTAATAGACCACATGGCCCACTTCTGATACACTAATAGCCTACTACTGTTACACTAATGGAACATTCTGACCAATTACTTAAATAATAAATATTTTATAGTACTGTTGAGGAAAAGACTGATATTCAAGAATTAGTTGGGCTCTGTAACGAGGCAGACAATAATAACTATCGCATTGCTGGACCATCGAACAATATTCCATCACCATTTAAAAGGGCTCTTTTCTGGCTGCAGAAGAAAGATGATAAAAGAAAAAAAAAGATTTATTCAACATAAAATATCAAGATTTAATATCCATAATGCCTCAAATAGAACTTAAAATGAAAGATCGGTAATTAACATATACCTTTCATAAAAAAATTGGCTGTTAGAGAAAAAATGTAAACCTCATGTGACTAGAATCTATAAATAAATGATTTCGCCTATATCAAGCCATTTTTATTGCATTTTTTACAGTGTATAATGTTAATATATCATTATTATTACCAAATATATTGATTTTATTCTTTTTTCTTTGGCACAATTGACAAATCTGGGTGGCCCACTTTTGGTATGCCCACTACTGGTACATCAAAAGTTTGCTATGCCCACTTCTGGTGCATAGGAGTGATCTAAGTTTTTAATTTTTAAAAAATTATATTACAATTATTTTGATATTTCAGGTGATTATTATTTTAGATAAAAGTTTGAACAACCATAAAAAAATACAGATTAGTGAAACTTCTCAAAAGTTTAGATGATAATTGAGGAAATACCCTTAAGTGGCCCACTACTGGAGCATTTACCTTATGCTAATTTATAGGCGTAGACAGATCGTCCGAGTCTTTTTCGCACGTAGCCAAACCAAACCATGTGATCACATTACTTCAATCTCTGGCATTTTATATATATTAATTCTAAATATATTTCAATTCTTGTTAAAATTCTTACTAAAATAATTATTTGCATTATTTGAAACTATCACATTAAAAAGAAATTTTATTCATTAAATAATTACTAACAAACAATTTTTAAATAATTATTCTCTATATTTGAGATGCCATATTGCTGACAAACTCCACGCCGCACAAAACTGATCCCAACCACAAAATGCACTTCCGTCGGCTACAACACCGAAGCTGCAATAGCTTTTGATAGGTCAAGTATCCCTAACTTTTTAGGGTCAAGTATCCCTAACTTGACTTTTTCTAAATAATCTAAAAATTAAACCACTTAGAATTAGAATACCGCATAATGCCATATATCAAATTAAAGCTAGAAGTATGCTTAAAACTCAGAAATATTTTAATTTATCACATCTTCAATAGTAAACTTCCTATCCTCTGAGGAATGAAAAAGTGAAAATTTACTTTTGGGTTCCCAAAACATATTAACCTCATACCATTATGATGGCTTTTAAGATTGGAATTAAAATACCCTCAAATGACCATACGACCAAAGGTCAAATAAAAATGGCACACAAAAATTACAATAATCTCACAAGTCGAGAAAATAACATAGGGTCAAGTCTCCCTAGTTTCCCTTAATCATTAATAAAAATCATTACAAAGGGGAAAACATGTAAAGTCAAATGAAAGATATATTTTAAAGATTCATCTTTTTAATAGAGGGATCAAAAGTATGGCCACTGCCAGCAATATAAGATTTATGGTGGTATAGCATACACTAGCTAATATGGGCATTTTGTGCACATTCTCAGCAGCATCCCACAGCTAGGCAACCATATTTTCATTGGACTTCACAGAAATTTTACAGGCAATGTTCTTACCCTTTGAGGCTGACTGTCAGACAGGCATGATAGTTGCTTTCCACATTCTCTCTTGACTGTCACAAATATGTACCAGCTGTTGTGGCTTTTAACTACCATCTGACCCGCCAAGGTGACACCAACTTGGAATATTTTATTAGAATTTTTCATATCATACATAATTGCCAATCATAATAAATTATAGATTTGCGATTGTCCTCAAAAGGTTCACATGCCTCCAGATGAAGAAATTCATGCATGTTTAATCTGCCAATTGTGGTGGCCAAGAAAACACACAAGGGGCCATCCATAAATGTTACGCTTGGAGGGGGGGGGGGTCATGAAAAAGTGACAAGGGAAGGGGGTAACAAGAAGTGTGACATTGAACATTTTGATTAAGATAAAAACATTTAAAATCAGCAGATTAAATTTTGAAGTTATTTTGAAATTATCAGAATTTGAGGGAATTTTTTTTAATCGGGGCTAAAACAACTTTCTTGTGATATTTTTTTTCACTTATATTCCTTTCTCTTTGAAAAAAGCCTTCAGGGTAGGTTCTGTGAATATGGGAGGAAGAGTCATAGTTAAATGATTCTGAGTAATTTCTATTTTATGATTATGTATATAATTTTATAAATGCTCATATAAATTAATGTGACAAATGAAATGAGATGGCAATTCCATTAAGTAAAACTAATATTGAGGCGGTTTTTTAAAATTCAATCTGTGGAAGAGTATTTTGTGTTCATAAAGTAAAGATAAGATTTAAAGCAAAATATTTCAAATTCCAAAATACTACTGTTTTCAACTGCTCTTTTATATTAATATTTTATTACTATTTGTGATAATCGAGTTTAACCATTTAATCCGGCACAGGCTAAGAACTTTGTTTCTGGAGCATATGCCGGTGACATACCCTCATCCTTCCTTTATTACTATTGTATATTAATTACGTTTTTTGTTGTAAACTTTAATCTTATTTCACACAAAATAAGTACACATATAATCATTATTATTGTTATGCTCGCAAATGTCATTAAAACACATAGTTAAAGTTTAAAAATAAAATTTGAAATATGATCTATAATGTAGTGCTTTGTTTCTGAACTGCAAGTATATGTTTATGTAATATAGCGTGACATGTGACAAGGGGGGGGAGGGGGTATGGTGATGTATGATACTTTGTGACAAAGGCGGGGAGGGGGTCAAAAATATTGAGAAAAAGTGTGACATTTATGGACAGCCCCCAAAGGAATAATAACTTATTCAAACATACCACTCTTTTCCTACAGATTTGAATGGTAAACTCTACTACCTCAACATGTCAATTCTGCAGACACAATTCATTATATAACATGCTTATTTCATACCTTTATAATTTTGCCAGATATTTTTAGTCACCTTGTACAGTTTAAGTTCCAGACATTCATGTTACATAAATTTGACACAAGTTTCTCATTATAGACATTTTAATTAGTAATTAATAATTTAATTAGTAATTTTCATTCTTATTTGCTTGAACAACTTCACAATCTTGTTGAAAGTTTACAACTATATATTCACATTGGAACAGCTTTGAATATATGGCATCACTGGCGATAATGAACAAAATATTGCCATTGGAGTCCTATATTGAGGCTGTTGAAAAAAGCTGCTGAAACAAAATTATCGCCAGTGATGCCGTATATCAAAGCTGTACCTTCACATTTTACAACATATTCTATTTTCTGTTTAGTCAAGATTTTCAATCAGTTTCCATCATAAACTAAAAGATTCTTCCAATATGGCTTGATGAGCACATAAAACATTTTAAATTATTGAAAAGCTGTGCAAGCTGAATATTTGCAGTATGACCCAAGTAGAAGTGTACTTTAGATCAAACACAATTCAGCCAATACTGATTCAGGATAAAATGGATTCTATTGAATATTGTGACTGCTTACTTTTGTCTACAGGAGTCTGAAAATTTTAAAATTTCCCATGGGAAATGATATTCAATTTGTAATGAGTAAGTATTTTCATTCCTATAATTATTGAACAGGTACAAACTAGGTTTCTGCGTTACTTATTTCACTGAACAAATCTCTATTATCCACAAAACTTATCCTCATCTCATTTATGTAACATCTTTGGCATTCACAGTTTGAGGGTCTGACGTGATCTTTCATGTTTTTTATTTTATCATAAGATAATTAATGATGCCATTGATTACAGTGACATATTGAGCCGTACCACTTATGCTGTGCGGACTAGAAGTCTAAGAAAGAGCTGTTTACTTGTAAATGTATTTACTAGGTCTAATTACATACATAATTTTTCTATTTATAATATTACAAAATTTTTAACAGGTACTCGGATGATCTTGATGTGTTTAATATGCCTTATGGCGTTTTTATTTTGTGTGCTTTTTAAATTTGTGTAGTGTTTTTTAGTGATTTCTGTGTCTATCTGTTTTTATTGATCTGTATTTTACGGCTATTTTAGTGTTTATTTCTGTATCGCGCACTCTGTAATTGGAGTTTATTCTGTAGTGTGCATTTTCTAAATAAATAACACAACACGTGAAGATTAACAAAATAATATTTGGTATTTTGTCTACCAAAATGTATTAGTTTCCTTATGATCTATTAGAAGCGATTTTGATAACAGGAAGTAAAATGAAATGGGAAAAGAAACAGTCAAGATAACTATTCTTCCGACAGCTATACCGATAATTTTAATAACAAGTTTATCTGTCCTTACGAGGCAGATGTTATAAACACTATCAAAATTTTTTATTCACCCCCTCTCCAGCATCCAGACGAAACTAGAGTTGTTTTTTTAAAACCAGTATTTGGAAAAGAAAGAAACTTTACTTACTTCTCACATCTACTTTGAATTGACAAGCTAAACACGTGACAGTTCTTTCTAAACCTGGTAAAGGTAAAATAGTACCACATTCAGGGCAGAAATCTGCATCTGTCAGAAAACTGCTAGTATAAGAGGCCATAATATTTATGAACAAAATGTCGCGAAAAGAAGCAGAGAAGCACAATGACAATTCAAAACAAACAGCATCTCCAGAAGTGACGTAATGTTTAGTTTATGAACTTAATGTTGCCATATTTTGATAAACATTAGCCTGCATATAAAAAAAATCTAATTCAATTTTAAAAATAGTAAATTTTATTTGAAAATTTCTCTCATTTAGTGACTTTATTTAAAATTTAAAAAAAAATTTGTAAGAACTTTTAAATTAATAAAAATTTTCGTTTCGATATCATAGTTGCCATAGTAAAGTAGAAAAATGACTTCAGCTTGTGAAAACACTAAAAAGTAAACAAAACAAATAAAAATAGGGTTGACTCCCATAACTCTTTAATTCCAATTCAAAAAGTGAGAAATGGTCGCAACATTTGATTTGAAGTGAGAAATGGAAGGGGAGATATTTACGTTTTACTTAGCGTGACCTAACAAACAAACATAAAAAAAAGCTCCGAAAATGCACTCATCTTTCTCATTGTCTGTCACCCTCTTCCGGAGTAAAATCGTCAAAAAGTGCTAGTCTTTATATTTTGAAACGATCGGTTTCTCTGTGGGTATAGCAACGGATTCGGAAACCCTCCGCCCTTTTGCGCATGCGCCGGGCGGAGTTATTTTTATCAAAATAGGGGGATGTGCAGAATGGAAGGGTGATGTTTACATTTCACTGAGCCTGATGTAACAAAGAACTCCGGAAATGCGCTCATATGACTCATTTTCTGAGACCCTTTTCCGGTGTGTTAAATCGTCCAGAAGTGCAGTCTCGGAATCCGTTGCTGAACTGCGGCTTTAGTTGATATAGCAGGTATGAAAATTACATCAAAGCACATTTAAATTCACTGTGGTACATTTTTATCATTCAAAAAGTACAATTATAGTACGAACTATATGTTATTAACTCAATAGAGAAATAATTTGTTTAACTGTAGAAATGTTTAAATTATATGACTTCATGGGTTTCTTTATCCTTAATACTGTAATAAAGAAGCATGGAATTAGTGCAAATTTTAATCTTTATTGGGCTGTGATAAAAGTAAGTTTTCATTAAAAAACGAATTCATTTTATAATCATGCAGCCAGTTTGAAAAAGTCAACTTCATTGCTAGGAGGTTTAATGGTTAGACTAAAGAGCATGATACTGCTGCCAAACTTGAATTTTTTAAGTAATAATTTGCCAGATTTGGTATTCTATCAACCATGATTAAGACCTGATGAGTGGCAGAAGTGTCACAAGCATAGTGATGGGACAATATCATGTTCTTTTGTCTAAACATATTAGCTAGTTTAGTTAGTTAGATTAATGTCTCAAGTTAAGACCACATGAGAGCAGAGCCAGATTATCACAAATAGGTAGTGGCGAATCCAGGATTCGGGTCTGGGAGGGGCTGAGATCATAAAATTTTTGTATCGTCGTGACGAATATCAAAGCTCATGTAAACCAAAATACTTTAACTTTACAGACTTTTCTCAACTGACAGTAAAAATCAAAGAAAAATACATTACTTTCGATAATTTAATTAACAAATACACTGAAATAACTAGCCAAAAAATGTCTTCGACCCCGTCAACGCTACAAGTACAAGTGGAATGACTAGAAAAGTAGGAAAATTTTCGAGCCTGTCAAGCCAGAAAGCAATGTTGTCACGTTCCTATTATTTTTTTTAAAAAAGGGAAATTAAGAACAAACAGTTGAGGCGATTTTAAATAAAATCAAGAATTCTGCCAGCTCTGGGGGGGGGGGGCGGCCGCCGAAAGCCCCCTCCCTGGATTCGCCACTGCACATAGGCAAAATGGACGACTGCCAAAGGGCCCTGAAACTTTGAGGGTGCTTGGCCTCATTTTTTTGCATTATTTTTTGGGTAATTTCATGATGTCATTTGACTTACAAGAGTCATGTGCACTCAAACTTATTCAAATCATAATGAACTTTTTTAAAATTTCAGAACATTATTCTTAGGATTTTTTTCATGTTTCTAAATTTGTTTGCAGTTCAGTGGGGTTCTTTTTTTTTTCAGTTGGCTGACTAATTCACAAATAAACGATTCTGACAAAATTTGTATTAGAGTACAGTAAAAGCTTAACTAACCAGAATTCTCGGGAAACTCCGATTTCCGGATACCTGAAAAGTCCGGATAGTTGAGTGTGACGGGAAAAATGGGGGGGGGGATAGATTGTAGTCTTTTTTTTAAAGATTTTTTTGGTCAAATAATTTGTTTTTATCATTTTTAAATGTGCATTAAATATAATTTTTAAGAATACTTCTGTATCTTCCATAACATTGTATTTACAAAACATATTATGAAGTTTTTAATTTAACATTGATGATTTAAAATACATATATATGATCTGTAGCCGAATTTTTACCGTAAATATATAGATTGTAAAAATATAAACATATAAAAATAGCCAACGAAACTGAAAAATATTCTACTCAGAAAGCATAATAAAACTCTTTTAAGTGATCATAAACAAATCCCAGATTGAATATCAAAACTAATGATCTTTTAGAAGATTGCAAGGGTTATTGCGCAATATGCGCGCCTCCAATTCTCCTGCACTTGATATTACGTAATCGGAATCAACGTTGGCCAGTATTTGGAGGTTAAATAAATAAAGGAAAAGAAAGAGACTTACTAATCTGGAGTAACCCCCCCATGCATTTTTTTTTTTTACCGATTCTGTCCATTTACCTTTTTTTTTATGGTTGTCGATTTCGTTTTTAGGTCTTGTTTTTCCGGCGAAAGGTGAGGACCTTTTATTTATTTATTTTTTTTGGTTCTCACTTTTGCTTTTGAACCCCCCATAAAGCAAGTCTGTGAATGCCACAGCACTTTATATTGCTTTTTTTTCCTTCTACGCCCCTCCATGTGGAGCGAACGTTGCATTCCAGAAATAAATTGTCCGCGTGAATGGAACAGGGCGCACGCATACGAAATTTTGGCGCTCAGATGTAAAACTTTTAGAAAAACTCATTTTCTAATTTTTCCGGTTAGTTGAGCTTTCCGGATACTTGAATGCCGAATAATCAAGAGTTTACTGTATTTAGACTGTGTTAAAATTTTTCTAAAAGGTTTTTACCATTTTGTTTAAAATTATTATTTTATTTTACCATTACTTACTATTTTATTTTAAATTATTATAGGCGAGATACTAACATCAACTGTCTTGAAGTTGACCTGTTCTTAAATGTTTTATTTTAATTTGTCATAATATTCTTTACTTGAAATCTGCTTATAGAGAGATGAAATAAAAATCAATTTTTAAAAATCTAGTTTTGGAAGTTAGGGAAGAGGGCCCCCGAAACTTGCATTGCCTAAAGGCCCCAATATGTGTAATCTGGTCCTGTATGAGGGCTATTTTGTAACCAATTTTGTAATTTTGAACCATGGCCCTGGACGAGAAACTATCATACATATCACATCATCAGGAAGATATTTGAAACTGCCTCTCATATATACCAGTACATGCATGCCAACTACAACAGATTCTCCGTAGATACTACAGATTCTATCTAAAATTTCTGCAAACTACGGCTAAGATTTAAATTTCTACGGAAACATGGTTTTTTTTTTTCTCCCTTGTGCCTAATCATTTTAGTTGTATTCCTTGATGACATGACAATGCAGATTTTTTTTTCTATGTTTCATGTTTTTGAAAAATGTTATATAATTGCTTCTAATTCTCCTAAAAATAAAAATTTTTTAATACTTAAAATATGATGAAATATATAAATGATTGTAAATTCAAAATTTTGACAAAAGTCTGCGTCTGCTACCCTTGTAGACCTTCTGGTATGGACAGAATGCCACCTTCATTCAATGACAGAACACCACCTCCTTCTTCTACAGACAGCCACTTTTCCAGTGTTGGCATGAATGCCAGTATGCAGTGGATGTTTGGCAGAATTGATTTTCAAACCTGCTGTCCTCTGGTCACAAAGCTGAGACTTTACCACCACACTCTTTCAGAATTTAAAGAATCATGTGTTTAAGCCCATGCTTGGACCTAGCTATTTGTCATGCTCATGGAAGGGACATATATTGTATTGTCACAATACAGCTGGGCTTTGGTTAAGGTCATGTGTTTGTCCAGATGGTAAAATAGATCGGATGAATAAAGTGATGGGTTATACAGGGCAGGATGTAACAGTGTGCCAGTTAGTATTAACAGAATGAGAGAAGATATTAACTGAAATGATGGTCTAAAATAAAATTTTCTTTTCACATGCATCAAATACATTTAGTAAATAAGCAGAAAATATAACACATTAAAGTATCAAATATGATAAATTCATATTAGGTAAAAAATTGTCAGTGTTTCCACAGTTGAATTTTTGATTTTACTAACTTTTATACTAAAAATAAAATTAAAACCCCTTAATACTCTGAAATGAATTAACTCTGGCTCTAGCCATAGAGTTGCTTTAATTTGGTGCATTTAGTAGTTAATTATCACATATGTAACAATGTTTTAAATATAAAAATGTTGAGAGCACTCAAATTCTTCAGTAGGTTGGTGTAAACAGCTTCTTTAACTTTCTCTATATGCATCTTATTATTTATTTATTCGGAGCGGGAGGGATTTTCGTCGCTCTCTTTTCAAATAAAGCATTCGTCCTGGGTGAATGAACTTGTAAAATAATAATAAAAAATGATGCAGAAATTTATGACAACAGAAAGATTTTAATTAAAAATAGCTATTTAGCCAAATTTAATAACATCTTTACAGTTCAGAGTATTTTTCTTAATAATTTTTTCTTATGAATGTCGAAGAATCTAAAATGAGAGATTCATGAGCCCATAAATTTTCTAAGTGGTCTCACTTGGGATCACAACCTATATTTTAAGAAGCCTTGGCATAAATGTATTATTTATAGTTTATAAAGGTGCTGTACAAACTTTATAATCTATTTTAGAGTCAAATTAATTTAATGCATATTATGCAGTTAAATTTTTAGGGTTTTTTTTTTTGTAGTTAGCCTATTTATCATGAATTTGATATATAAAAACTTAGGATTCATCATATTGCTGAATGTTCTATGATATGATAAAGGAATTGCTGGCAGTTTGCTTATAATATTTTTTATAAGTTTATAAATTTGCTATATGACAACTGCTTAATTGGTTGAATTTATAGATTTTTATGTATTGTCTTTTTGGTTAAACAAATTAAATTCTTACACTTCTTCAGAATTTTGTTATGTGCTATACATACTTGATATACATATCTTGTTATTTCTTGTTATTATATAACATGTGTATATCAAGATCAATAGCGAATCCAGGATTTGCATCTGGGAGGGGGGGGGGGGCTGAGGTCATAAAAATTTTGTATCATTGTGATGGATGTCAAACCTCATGGCTTATGTAAACCAAAACACTTTAACTTTACAAACTTTATTCACCTGCCAATAAGAATCATAAAGAACACTGCAATACTTTTTATAATTTAATAAAAAATGCACTGAAGTAACTAGCCAAAAACTATCTTTGACCGTGTCAACGCTACAAGTACTATTTGTATTGACTAGAAAAGTAGAAAAATTTTCAAGTCTGTCAAACCCGGAAAGCAATGCTGTCACGTTTTTATTATCTTTAAAAAAGAGAAATTAAGAAGGAACAGTTGTAGTGATTTTATATAAAATCAAGAATTCTGGCTTAGCTCTGGGAGACTGCAGCCCCATAGCCCCTCCGCCCCGGATTCGCCACTGATAAGATATGTGTTTTTTTATCTTGATAATACATATATGTTATAAGGTGGGGTAAAGTGGTCATATATCAAATAAAATGCTATAACTTTGTAATGAATATTGGTATGAATGTAATTTTTTTATTTTAGCTTTGAATAGTTAAGAACTAAGTTTAACATTCAAAATTATACTAATTGCAACGCTTTAGTAGGAGAAAACACCCATTTTGGTTGTTTATGAAGCAGTTTGAAGTTGGATTACCTAATTTAACTTCTCTCCTACATTTTGTTTAATTAAGTTTTCATTAGGTTGATTCTTGTGAAAGCTTCATAAAGATCTTAAGAATACTTCCTCATTAACAGATGAGCTGAATTAATTACAGATATTATTTTATAATTTAAGTAAGATGGGGTAAAGTGGTCATAGGGATAGGCTTAACATGCATCACTGTTTTAAAATTTCTTAAACTTAATTTATTAGAGAAATGTTAGTTAAATATTAATTTAAGATATATTGCAGATTATAGTTAAAGATACGAAACTGGGTAACCCAAATTTTTGTACCAAAATCGTCACATAATGCATTTACGAAATCAGCCATTTGCAAAAAAAGGATGTGCTTTTTAGTGCATCAACAAATGATTTCATGCTACCTTTTATTTTTTACAAAGGAGCTCATTTATATGAGTAATAGACGAAAGGTAGTGCTAAAATAGAATAAAAATAAAGGCTTTATCCAATTTTCTTTAGATTTGCAAAAAAACCTGTTCTTTTTATTTATGGTGGGCACGGAAGTTACATGACTTATGGAACAGTAAAAAAGGCAATGCATTAATTGCACTATAATTTTTGTATAATTGCGCTCTAAAAGATTTGACAAGAGCTATAGTTACAACTTTATAACCACCTGTTTTGTCTATACATAAAGTGACCATGCAGAATTCAAGAGGGGAAAAAAAAAAAATTCAAAAACAATAATGAATGTTTGACTGAAGAAATTAGTAATAAAACAACTACAAAAAGACAGAGATGCATGAAAACAGCTAAAAATATGCAAAGAAAAACTTGATAGAAAAGCAGACAATGTCTTATTCAATCAAGTGAATACACAATTGCAGATAATCAATTATCACAGTATTTCTGCAAGATGTTGGCAAAATATGAATGGGGGGGGGGGGTAATTAAAGAGCTTATTTTACAAGTTTTGGATAAAATATGCGATTTTCTGTCAATAAAATATCTGAAACTTCAGACTATTACACCTTTCCTGAAAATCATTAACATTGTTGGCGTGGAAGAATCTGATATCCTTAAAATTCTTGATGAGCCAACTTTTGATCATAGGTTATTAAAAATGTATGATTTGAAAAAATAAACTGATTTTCTTTTAAAGTTGAAATTACATTGAGTTTTGTTAATTATTTTTAAAAAATTTTGCTTACTTATAATACGTTTTTATGCTTATTTTTTTAATTATAACCACTTTACCCTACCCCATGGGGTAAAGTGGTCATAAAAACATGACAAATAGAAGGTGCCATAAAATTGTTAAAATCAATTATTTTTCCCCAAAATTTTAATGCGATGTGTTCTTCAATAATGTAATGTAAAATAACAACCAAAAACTGTTAAGTATTTTAACAAATTCTTATATTTATAATCCATCTAAATTAAAAAATGTGGATTTTATGACCACTTTACCCCACCTGACCCTATTGCATATGTTAGTTTTATTTTTCCAATGAAGTATGACAAATATAAGGTACTTTCTTGTTAAAGTGGTGCCCAAGCTTACTTGCCGAACTTCAGATTACTTCAAGCAGATCGTAGATTTGATTTTGCCATGATGACATTTTGGATGCCATTATGAATATTTGGCAGTTGTGTATGGGGGCATCTATAACAAGAAAGTATCAAATATAAATTATAATGATAAATAAAGTAGTAGCAAAGTTAGTATTGTTTCACTGACTATTTCTTTATGTTGTTCTTTTTTTTTAATCTTAAAATAAATTAAACAACTGAGTATTTGTTTAACCTGGAGTTTAGGGTGCACATTCACTTCATTTCTCTTAAGCTCGCCAATTGTTTGTCACCAAGAGAAAGAATGCCAGAACATTTGTATTGGATGCGAGTTGGAAATTTTTTCAGCCTCTTTTGCACATGCGCCGACAGTGATTTACCGGTCTACAGTGGATGCCCTTAATTTCGCCTAATTTCCATTGGTCCACTGTCTGCTCTCTTCGATTTAATTGGTCGGCGTCCAAATTTGAATAATACTTTGTTTGGAATTTTTTATCATTTACCAAACGATTTTTTTCAATAACCGTTCGCTTCTCTTCTAAAGATTTTCGTTCATCAAATTTGCTGATTCTCTTTCTCTGTGTTGCTGATAATGGCTTCCAAATATCGAACAAGGAATGTTCTTTTCTGGAAACGATGTTTCCCTTACTATGTCTTCAGACATTGTGCTTTCCCTATGTATTTCATTTCTCAATGAAAAAGCGAAGCTACGAGGGGCCTGCTTTGCTGAAAGCGAAGCCGCTGATGTTTTTTTAAGTTAAAAAAAATTTGTCCGGTACACACTTGCAATGTCGAAGGCATTGCATGCTCAGTTTCTCGTTTTGAGATGCCGTAGGCATCAAATGCGCAGGAGACCTATAAAATACTCCCTTCAAATCCTATACAGTGTTTGGCGATGGCAAATAAAATTGCACAAAAGAAAATTGGAGAGAATATAGTACACACCCTAAACTCCAGGTTTACTGATTATTTTAAAGGTTTCTTATATTTTAAAGCATAAATCATTTTTTGTGTTCCTCCATTAAATATGAAAGTTATCCACATTTCTTTTTATATCTTCAGTTCTTTTAGTTGATTTAAAATGAGTTCTTTAAAAGAAATGATAATTTAAATTTGACATAATACTTTTTATCGTTTTTTTTTAATATTATTTTTAAGAGACAGCATGAATTTTTATTTAAATTTTCATATTCTCATAGTGTTCTCATATATTAAATTGAATTTCAACATTTTCATTTGAAATAGTGTATCGTTTTTATTTATAAAATATGGCATAAAGTAGAAATGATTTTTATGACACTCAATGTAGCAATTTATATTATTCACTCTTATTTCACAGTGTTGCCAGTGAAATACATTTATATATAATTATACTAATAAAGCTATGATTATGTGAATACATATTCAAATAATTTTTGGCAAGTAGCATTCATTTTTTAAAGTTTTAAGTAGAGTATAAAAAGTCGAGACTATTCTTTTTATGTTATAGTTTGGAATATCTTAAATTCTGGGTTCTGACTTTAAGTGTAGATACATAAAAGAGTGTTGGGTAGTGAAATCTAACCCCGGGGCTTCTTTAATGTTTGTTAACAAACTATCTTACTTAAAAAAAAACAATTATAATTTATGAATAAGCATTTTTAATCGAATTTCTTTTTAATTATCATTTATTTATGCTTCATTTTTATATTTTGGGTAATGAGATTTTTTCTTGCATGAAAGGAGTAGTCACATGCAACTGAATTTCGTAAATGTTTGTTATTTTTACAAACATTTCTTAATATTTTTGCTGCATTAAAATAGGATACAAAGTTATCTTGACTTGAATGCTGGTTTTAAATGGTTGCGAAGAAGAGTTTTGATAATACAAAGTACTTGGGATCAAAGCTTATTCATGTTATCCAAAATGAGCTTTTAAGATACAGCATCTCACTATATAAATTTTTATTGCCATACATTGCATGAGTCTAGGATATTTCAATTTTATCAGCTAATAATGCCAAAATGTATTTAGATGATGAAGAGAGATGATTTTTAAATGCATTATTAATACAGCAAAACAGAAATTCAAGTTATTAACTGTCATAAATCACTGAAGTGACAAAAGTTGTTGATAATGAACAGCTGAAATTACATTCAGATGCCATGGAAACACTAATGACTGATGTGACTTTTTTTGAGAAACATTGATAATTCATGGATTCACACTCTTAAATATTCATATTACACCCTCATAGATTCACACTCTTAAATATTCATATTGCACCCTCATGGATTCACACTCTTAAATATTCATATTGCACCCTCATGTATTCACTTTAATATGTAAAAAGGAAAGCTGCATCAAAATTTTTTCAGAGGTGTATCAGTAATTTTAGAAATGTGCTGAGGTGATAAGGAGAATGCCTTTTTATTATCATTCACATGACATAGTTAGGATGTTAGACAAAGTTTTTCACTGTTTGGATACATGTCTAGCAAAAAATTTCAATTTTTTTTTCTGCCATTTCTCTTTAAAAGAAATTCTTCATAGTACCAGTTTTATCACCATGCATTACGACCAGAAGTTGCTATATTATTAGCAGTGGCAAAGCGAGAGTAACTGGCGCCCAAGGCATAATATGGTTTTTTTTTGGGGGGGGGGGGGGCGGGGGGGGGGGGGGGGGGGGGGGGTGAGGGGGGGGGGGGGAGGGGGGGGCGGTTTTTGGGGCCTTCAGGAAATTTTACTTTAAAAGTGACATAAATGCATTGTTTTCTGCACATGCCGCCCCTAAGACTCTCACCCGGGATATCTATAGGGCGCGCGGCTGGGCCCCGGGCGCCTCGACATTGATTTGTAAACAAGTTTTGTTCTCTTACGAGTACAGTAATGATATTAGGATGGTTATTGGACCATTACCAATGAGAGGGCATTTCAATATTGGGTTTCAGAGCATGCAACCCTCGCAATGTGGTTTATTTTGTGTGTCTTCGAGTTCCTGTATTATTTTTTGCAACAGTCCGGTCATTCATGTTCACTATATGGTTTAAGGCCGAGCAGAGTCATTATGTTCACCCATATGCTAAATTATTTAGAATCATAAATATTTATAGTTCTTTAAAAATGATATGAGAATACATTGTTTTTTTAATAATATGATTCAGCTTGAGTTTAAATTTGCTGTTTTTGCAGTGATTATAAAATTCATTGGTTTAGCTATTTAATATATAATTTTACTTGAACATTCTTTCTCATTTTTCTATTTTTGTGATTACAGGAGGAGGCAATCTAATGCATTCATCATGAACTGTTTCTATTTCATTTGCACACTTACACAAATTATAGCAAAAAAGTATATATAAAATGGATGGTGATTCTGAATTGCTTCCATCCACTCCTGAAATCGAACTTTCTACAGAAAGCAAGTCACCATTTTGTGACACAAGTAGCGAACGGTTTCCATCGAAGAAAAGCTTTGGCAAACACTGTGAACGAAATCATTCAGAAGAAAAGTTTATGTGTGATAACTGCAATAAAGCTTTCAGCAGCAAATTTAATTTTGAAAAGCATTCTAAGAAGCATAATAATAAAATGATTGGCAAAAAGTCTTCCTGCGAGTTGTGTGGCTTACAGATTTCTGTTAAAAATAAACTGTTGCATCTGAAGAAACATACTGGTGAAAAACCATTTGAATGTGGTGTATGCAGGAAAAGTTTTTCCTATAAGTCTAGCTTCCAAAAGCATACTCGGAAACATACCGGCAATACCAAACATGTTTGTCACATATGCCAGAAAAGTTTTCTGAGAAAAATCTATTTAAAACGACATTTACTCACCCATACTGGAGAAAAACCTTATACATGTGAAGTATGCGTCAAATCTTTTGCTACAAGTTCTCAATTTAATGTCCATTATCGTATCCATACGGGTGAGAAGCCATACACCTGTGACATTTGCTGTAAAAGATTTAGGCATATAGATACACTAAAGTATCATAATTTATTTGTTCACACTGAACCAGAACGTTCCCAGTTGCATATTTGTGATGTATGTGGCAATAGTTTTAAGAAAAGAAGTTCTTTATTGAGACATGAATTAACGCACAAGAAAGCTTTTAAACCTAACTTTAGTCAGATTAAAAATTCACTTGTAGATAGCACCCAAGACAAACTCAAGCCTGGTTCCAATGACGAGCAGTTTAGATGTCAAGATAATTTAAAATCTCGAGATGATACTCATTCAGAGTGTAAACCATATGTATGCCATATTTGTCAGCAGTGTTTTCCTGATGAAAAATCATTTCAAGAGCACAGTGATACACATACAAACACAGCAATTTCTGTTGTATCATCCTCTTACTCCTGTGGTATAAATTCATGTGAAAATATTCAGCAAGATTATCATAGCCATATTGAAGAAAAGTTTATCTGTGATGTTTGTGATGAACAATTTGATAAATCAGATGATTTAAAAATTCATTTTAAAAAACATACAGAACAAAAGTATTATGTCTGTGAAGTGTGTCAATTATGCTTCATTGACGAAGATGATCTGCGTAACCATGAGAATATTGAAAAATGTGTTCATTTTCATACTTGTAAGATCTGTGGTGAAAAATTCGTTGATAAAATAGAACTTGAAACTCATTGTGGGACACATGTAGGTTTCGCAAATGAAATTAGCTTTTCTGCTTCATTTAGTAAGCTGAGTAACTTAGACCAACATTGCACACCTTTCAAAGCGAATGTTAAAAGAAATGTTTCTGAAAAAAGTTTGAATTTTGATGACAGTCACACAGAAAAAGTCTCTAGTCATATAAAAGATATGCCTTACAATTGTGAACTGTGCAACAAAAACTTTACCAATGAGAATGACCTTAAACATCACAATGTTCTACATACTGAAAAGAAGCCACATATTTGTGTACTCTGTCTAAAAAACTTTGATGAAAAGCGAGAACTGGAAGCTCATGTATGTAAGTACGATAACAATGAGAAGAAATCAACATTATCCCAAGCCCTGAAAGGCAATAAAGTGAAAGTTTATATTTGCAGTGTGTGCCTTAAAAGTTTCACTTATTACTATGGATTTCAACTTCATATGTTTGAACATACTAAAGAGAATGAATGTAAAACCTGTGGCAAGCGTTTCTTTACTGTAAGCAGTCTCGAAGCACATCGCTTGCAGAGTCACAAACCACCAATGCATCCTTGCATTGTATGCAAAGCAAAGTTTGCCAATAAGAATGATCTCATTGCACACTGCCTTTCACATCTGGGATCAGGAGAATATTTTATATGTGGTTCGTGCAAACAGTGTTTTAAAGGACGAGAAGATCTCCAGAAACATAGTCCATGCTTTGTGAAAACTGAAGCAACTTAGCACTATCTTATCTGTCTTAAAATTGCACTTGGAAACCATTATAGTGATTTGTTTCAAAATTAATTATATCTCTGAGTTCATCAAACTTGTATACGTTTAGGAGGGACAAAAACATCGGTAATTAGCACTCTTTACTTCCCTCTTTAATTTATGTCCCCAAATTTTGTTTGCATTGCAATAACCTAAAATGCATCTTGGCTGTCAACGAAGTTTTCATCTGGAGAACTGCTTCAATAAAGCAGAATTATATTTGATCACGTTTAGCGTTTTCATTTATGTTTCTTTCTTTGAATGTCGATTAAAGTTTATTTTATTCTAGATACAAACTTATACTCTCAAAATTAAATTTAATATCTTTCTTTCCGAAATTTTATTAATCGGTTTTCATCAGCTTTTCATGCATTAATAAGGAATTTAAGGTAATGAATCGAATCTGTTTAGTGGGAAAAATCTTGAATTCCTCGACTGAATACAATAACAGTTTCTTCTGATTTGTTTATCTATTTTTTTAATAACTTGCTTTATTTTATTTTTGTAATAGTGCTTGCCTCTTTATTATAGATACTAGAAAATCACCCGTCGTGGTATGACGGGTGCAAATTGCCTCTTCATTCGAGATATTTCCCGTCGAATTTGACGTTTAAATAGATATATATGCGAGAGAAATGTTTAACATTGGTTGAAAACAAATAAAATAAACATGTTTTATGACAGGAAATATATATATTTTTTATTTACATATTTCTTTATTCAAAAAAACCCTTGGTAAACAACATTCCGTGTGAAGTATTTTTAGTTGTTTTACAATTTTCCGTGTACTTCAGATGTCTTCGATAATATTTTTTAGCAATGCTAAAATTTACACAAATTATATCACGATTGCAATAAATAATCAGTTGCATTGTGGAGTCCAAACTATATCACGTGCATGATATACCACTGACACGATTTACTACTTTCTATTGAAAAATGGAAATTTGAAATATATGATTAATATAATTTAAAATTTCTCAGGAACTATCGATCATAGTGAGATAAATTTTATATCAATCGATAGCAAATTTTATTTCACTATTTTAGAGCTATTAAATTTGAAATTAAAGCGACAATTACTTTTTAAAGTTTAAAATTACTGAAATTTAGGTGCTCTAACAATGAAATGCCGTTTAAAGTCTCGCAGTGCTATGGCGCGAATTTTATTGTTGGTGACGTCGGAGCGTTATCGGATCAGTGAGAGACAGATCTGGGCTATTGTATTAGTTATATCCGCAAACGTACCATTTCCGTGAGCATGACAACCGCTCGTGTTAGTTGGTGCCTCTGCTGTGGATTGCTACTACTAGATTTTAATGTACAGCTAACCTCTAGAACGTGGGAGTCATGCTTTCACAATGCTGAATCAGTTCAGTGAAAATGGAGAAGGGGGGGGGGGTTACCACAAATTTATTTTTGCTGAAAGTACCAATGCCGAATAAGTGTTCCAGGGAATCTTTAGCATTCCGTATATTCATACGACATGGGTGTTGATGATTCTTTGCACCTCAAATTTCACCCGCTTTTACAGGCAAATCGAAACCGTTCATTTAAGCATATGAAACAAGCATTTAATCTCTACGTTATTCGATTAGGTCCAACCATCGCAATTTTTTTATCATGGTCAGATGAGGCATCTTAAACTTCTAGACCCGGACCTGGTAACCCTGGTCCATTTATAGAAATGATTAATTTGGCGGAAGATTCTTTTTGAAGATAAAGATATTGGAGACGGACATTATTGATGATCCTCCATTCCAAGACTGTGAGCCAACTCCTCCATTTACAAAAAATTAAGTGAAGCAGTAAGTTTAATTTCGTTTAGTTAAAGATGAGTTAAAAGGTGAAATCTGGCATAGTTTACAGAACTAATTCCTCATAATAAGTCGGTGAAGGTGCAAAAATAATTGAATCGAACTTGAGTTTGAAACCTTTGTAGTGTTGGGATTCTCAACACACTTTCGCCGATGGAGGGCGCTCTCCTCCCCCGAGGGTCGAGGATTATTTTTAATCAGTCGAGTTGCGAACTCGAAGGCTGGAGGGTCTTGTCGGAAAGCGTCGGCGAGTGAGGCCGGAATCCCAACGCTTATTTCGATTTGACGTAGGGTCCAGACGTATTTTTCTGTCTGTGTTGTTGCTAGCCGTGAAGGGCCTCTACAATTATTCCTATTTTGCTATTCTGTCCGTACTCAGTGTTTGTCTAGTCTTCTGTGTTGTCATCTAAATAAACTGTTATTTGTATCTCATCACTGGAGCATGATAATCCTTTCAAAAGAACCAACACCATAAAAAAATGGGTTACCACCATCACAACCTTGAAAAAGATCTTTATTACTGAGGGTTCACTATTGCGGTATACGTGCAATGAATACTTGCAGTTTTTAAAGTTGTACACAATTAAAACTATATAAGATTGATTCAGTTTATTCAATTTATTGCAGTATTTTAAGTTTAAAAAAGCATGAACTGAATGAAGTTACTTGCCTTAAAAACAAATTCTAAAATAATAGAAAAAAATCCCTATACAATACATTTTCGAGTGTTTATAAATTTTGAAAGTCATTTTAAAAAGTAATGTTCCCTCCTTCTAATTTTATTTGTCCGATTTACTACTTTTTATCATAAGATTTTAGGCTGGTATTATCTGTAAATTGGATAAGAAAATTGTTCATTGTGAAGAAACAAAGGAAAGAAACTTGTACTGTAAACAGTTGCTATAAGACAGATATTTTTTCCCCTGTAAATTGAGCGATTTAAAAAGCCTTACGCACAGAATGCAATGGCCGATACAATCCCAGATAGCACATAAGTTTGCAGCAAGTTTGATTTTGACTTGATATTCCCTTGTCATGGCAAAATTTGACGCTTCAAACTCGAAACGAACTTGTAGCAAGTTCGCTGTGACAACTAGCGCCACCCTCGCTTGCAACGCATTTGCTGCAATTTCTACGTGACAAATAGCGCCACCTCCCTCGCAAATCAAACTTGCTGCAAGTTTGCAAAACAAGCTTCCTGCAAAGATAGCACAATAAAGAGATAATTATCTTTGTCTCTGTTTTAAAAAAACATCCGATTTTTAATAGCATCTCCTAGACCGCCCTTCTTTTTATTAATTCAATAAATCAATGATAATTTGCGAAAAAAATAACTTTTATAAAAAAAAAAATTTGAAACATTTTCCATCTTTTTACTAAATATATCACTCGCACTTTAAAGAAAACTATCACCTTTTTCTTAATGTTGAAATTTTAACGTTTATAAACAAAATTAAATCTAAAAAACAGTCAGTGTTTGTTAAAAATAATAACTAGACATTTTGTCCCATTTTAAAAGTAATTACTTTTGGACTCTAATTTCATGATTTATTCTACTAGCAAAACGTAGTTATTAGCGAAAATCGCTCTCTCTTTGACTTCAAATCATATTCTCAACTCAAAAAATTAATGAAATCAAGAAAAAAGTTTAAAATAAATCGAATCGAAAGATGTATTAGCGAAATCTATCTTCTCGTAGTTCAGCTGGCCGAGTGGTATCGGCGGTAGGTCGCGAGTTCTATCCCGGGTTGTGTTCATACTGTTTTTGCTATAATTTGCAATGAGTTTGCACGGCAAGCTTGCTGCAAGTTCGTTTCATGGTGACTTCGAAGCTTTCGTTAACTTGCTGCAAGCTTGCACTCTTGTCATGAAAATTTTGTGGCAAACTTGCTACAAACTAAAATTGCTATCTGGGATCAAGCCAGACAAAGACGAGACCGACAAATCAGGCCTAAAACATTATGCCACGCGCGATGTTTCGGACTAGAAGTTCGGAATAATTTTTTGATTTTTAAATCCAAAACTTGGAAGTCCGATATTGAAAAAATATCAAGGAATACATTATTTATTTCTAAATGTACGGAGACATGCACAAAACAACACTCATTGGACTTAGATTGAATATTAAGGAAGGGTCATCTTATCCAATGGGCTAATTAGACTAACTCAGGGGCGCCCAAATATTTTCTATACTGATTTTAATTTTTAACCAAAAAATTTAATTATAACTTAAAGCCGAGAGTTTAGAAAAAATTTGTAAATTCATTGAAACCAGTTTTATGATTTCATTTTAGGACGATATTCTGAAAACAATTGATAAAGTAAACAAAAGTCTTCAAAATGTTCACACAGTTAAGAATTTATTTAACTCGTTTCAAACAAATCTGCAAGACCGGCACAATACAGAGACATAGTCATTATTTAAAGGAAAGCGAAATATTATAAGATTGTCCGGAATTTAAAACGATGAGAAGAATAAAGAGCAGTTTGATGGAGGAAGCATCAATGGATACACAATTTAACGAAGAGTTAAATTTTTGTATTAATAATACGATATTATTTTAACTGCTTTCCTGTGGGTCGTAGGACTCTTGTATTGTTAGTTACGGTTCTCGTGGGTAATTACATTAATCTAGCCCAGGGCGATCAAATTTATTAACCCCATGCCCTACGATTTTATCTAGCCTCGAATTAGATGACAACATCCACATTTGGGATATTTTTTATTATTTCAATCTGTTTAAGATGGTAAGGGATACTTGAGCCATTTAAGCGTGTCCAAGTGATTTTTGTATTTAAAATTAATTGTTACGTTAACTAATTACGGATTAAAATAGCAAAAGTTTTGTAATTCGATGCACGTGTCACATACGTTGTAAGCGAAGGGGTTAAAACAACCCTGATAATAAGCCTGTAATGGGTCGCAACATTGTTGGATTGGATATCCGTGCGGATTACAATAAACACAATAACTCAGCAAGCTAGATAAAAGAAATTTGTATTTGGTCTCGTCACTAGAACTGTAGATGTGCATCAAATTTTGCACTCAATCGGTCAAAGGAAAGAGTTCCATTCTGCATACTCGATTCTTTTCATCGTACTGTGAAACTTAATACAAAATATAAGAAAATCGAGGGGAGGACACTCCCGTTGGTTTATTCGTGTAAAAATTATGGAATTTTAAGTTCAAAATTTGGATTTTGCTAACTATTTTGAAGCTGCATGAGAATTATTTGGAGACGAGCCTCATAATTTCGAATCCTGGTCAGATGGCAATGATGGACCTGAGTCGGCAACTCTTGCTAAATTTGTATACTATGCTAACATGAGAGCGTTTGACCAACGACAATCGAGTTTTGGAATCCAGTCTAGAATCCACCATTACCCAATTACAAAACGAGACTGGCACCAGGAGTTTAATTATAAATTCTTCGATACATACATCATCGAAGGTATTTTTCATGTCTAAACATATCTGCATTGCATTTTTTTAAAAACCCGGTTGTAATAAATTTAGTGGCTCGAAGCATTTGTTTGTGTCCGAATTGTATCTAAATCAAAACTAATGAGTATTTAAAATGAGTACAAAAAAATTTTAAATAATATTAGACATTCCCTTTAGATAAAAAAAAAAAAATGCGACTATATTCGAAATATTAATTTCGAAGAAAAGATAATTAAGTTTCTTTTAGGATTCTTTTAGAAAGTCTGAAGTAATGAGTTTTAAGGTCGGATGCATTCTCAAAGTATCAGTAGAACAAAGAAGCATCATCCCGCCCTGCTTAAGCATCCGGGTAAACAACTGAAAGACCGGCCGTCGCAACAGATAGTCGGGCACTGTGGTTCCTGCATAATAACCGTCATTACGAGCGGCTCATGCAGCAACCCCCGTTTTACCGGGGTACGACCCGTCTTCGGAAGTGGGCCCAAAGAGCCACACCATTAATGTACCATCGGGTTGACGAGCCTGCTTACTTATACGGTAGCCTCTCCTCCGCGAACTCACGGTGTCCGCCCGATGGGTCAAAGTATCAGTATGTAGTTTTGAAATAATATCACTTTTTTAAAATGGTATTAAAACTTTTAATATCAGTATACACATAAAAACCATGAACAAATTTGGCAAAATCTGCAAATAGTCAAATCTACGGATTATAATTACTAGTTTCTGTATTCTTCATGCGATCCAGTGTTAATATCATATAAACTGTCTTTCTGGATCTTTCAACAGTTTCTGTAATGACGCTACCTATATAACTTATTTCCCTGCTAGATTGAAAATTTCGTTGTTTGATATAGTTTCTACCTAGGAGATAATGATATTTGATGCCTCTAAATTCGCATGGTGTCCTAAAATCTTTTGGATTAACCCCGTTCTTCTGTTTTGTGCATCCAACATGCAATTGGCAGCGAATAGTCGTAATACACTGAGCTTTGTCAACCACATTCTGTAACAAATAACAAGCGTCAAAGAAACGTCAACTAATTCGTTCTCGTATATTTGGCTAACTGCTTCTACAAGCGATTTCATGTTTCTAAGGGCTGTTTCAGCTTTATTGACGAAGTTTCTCTCTTGTCTCTGTCGCCGTCGAAATGCTAGGTAGGCAGAGCGATGAATATATGGTCGAAAGTTTTCGCGATTCATCAAGCTATTGGCAGCCAATCCAGAAACCTGTAAGATAATTAGTATGAAACATGCGGTAAAAATGCTTTAATATTTCTGTACGTCAGAGGTAAAGTATCGTAAGTAACAATTTTAATATTTTACAGGAGAGCAAAAAGTTCAGTAGCGCATGTATCACATGCTGCATTTTATTTTCTGAGAGGGGTTATTTTTTGATCTACAGCTGCTACAATTTACTCATTCGCGAATGCGAAGATAAGCTATAAGAATCAGAAAAGTTTGATTTACGATATTACCTCCGAGTACAAACTTTATATGCGCTCGCATATTCTTAAAATGCTTAGAAACAAGGGAATGTAGGTCCATTTTACCATTTTCAGCCGTTCCAGAATCGCCAAACATTCATAAAGATAAAGAAATGTTCCTTATTATTAGTATAGGCAATTTAGACCGAAATTTGGCTCGAGACTGAAATAATTATAAAGCTAATTCCTTCTGAAATAGGTTCTTTAGGTCCTCCTGTACTTCCCCAGAAAAATCCCAAAAAATCTCCTTGGGCAACAACCCTTAAATTTTGAGTAAACGTCCGCTATCCTGAATTTTTCCCCCAAAACGCCATAACTCAAGCAATGGACAATTAGAGAGGTGCTATCGGTGCCAAACGTTTGTTTTGGAAGTAGAACTCATTACTACAATAAAAAATTCTGAAATAGTGAGTTGATATAATTTTATCATAAAACAGGTTTAAAAACATGAAAAAAAGCATTTTTCACAAAAAATGAATTTGTTTGAAAACATAACTTGAAATTAGTTAAAAAATCGAAATTCACACGCATAAATAAACAGGTAGTGTTCGATGTCGTTCATTAAAATCGTCTTCGTTTTGAGCAATCCTCTCTGGTTGAGGCGCTGGTACGTTTGACTTGGACATGCTCCTCGGTTAACCTCAACACTTGTCTTCGTTTCGCTGGTGAAAAATTCAGGAAGCGGCAATAAAGGTGTATTGTGACATTTGATCAGCTGCTTTTCATTAAAGCCATGGACATAGTCTCTCAGGCGGACGAAACTGATAATCGGTAGTCTTCTGGCCTCGGCGTTCTGTTCAAGGTAATAGTGAGACTAGGAAGATTTCATCTGCTTATGAATTACATGAGTGCGGTGGGCAAAATCATGGGTGGCAGTGGCCTAGAAGAAATGTGATGCGAGGTATTTGCCAAGAACGCTGTTGACCACATGGCTAATGGTCATGCTTATGCAAGAGGATTACGAGCTCTTTCGCTTTCTCAGGCAGCAATCGGTCTTTTGATTTTGGAATATTGTGAGAAAATCGGATTTTTAAGCGGTTCTGTCGTCGAAAATCTCGGAGGAATTCACCACGAGGTGATAAACTTGTCTTCCTCCGAAGAATCTTTTCTGTCAAACCTTTACTGAGTGCTGTATCTAGCACGGTGAAGACACTAGAAGAAAGAAGCTGTACAGCTAAATTATGGCTGCAATATTTTAAGGAAGTTTCTGTAATGCACGACTTCGTGAGAGCGGAAGGAACAGACAACTGGGATCTTCATCTCGACTCTGTTCAACGCGTGTCAGTTCACCTCCATGCAGCTGGGCATATTCATTACGCTAAATCGGCTCACCTCTACCTCCAGAATATGTCTAAACTTAAGGCTAGTTTGCCGGATCAAGAGTTTGAACTTTTCGTGAGTGAGGGTTATTTTGCAGTTCGGCGATCGGATAAGTTTTGGTGAGGCGTTTTGAAGGACATGACCATAGAGCAAGTCCTAATGCGATCTATGAAGATTAGCGGTGGCTTGATACAAGGCCGAAATAAGTCTGACCGCGCGTTGAATTTGCACCATGCCGGGAAGTAGTGGAAGCTTTCGCCGGAGTGGCGGGTGAATCCTCCGGACAGCACATTTCTTTATAAAATTCTTGGCAGACTCGAGATACCAGTGATTTCAAGAAATTTTTAATTTGGCTGAAACAACATGCGCCCTTCAACAAATCTAAAGAGCTAATTTATTTGTCTTGAGGAATTGTTGCCGACGATAGAGTTCATTGTGACTCAGAGGAGCTAGGCGAAAATGCTGTCAAAGGAATCGTGGGAAAAAGATTTGCTGTCGTGACTTTGTAGAGGTAAGTGCAAGTGCTCACACTGGGCCGCTATGGGAAAAACTATAGTAGTTGATGATAAAGATCCTATAATTGTTTACCCTAACCAACTGTTCCACCGCATCGTGTGTGTTGTAAGAAGTGCGGACGACCTTGAAGGCTGTCTGGTCTACGCGCAGGAAAGAAATCGGGCACTATTCAAGTCATCGATAAGATGTGCAAGATTAGCAATAAACTGCCTGGAAAGCCAAGCTATGTTCTCAACGGTGGGGATCTTTTGCACAGAGTACATTGACCCAGTCCAGCAATGTATGGTAATGTGAGCAATGCCTACTTGGATTACGTCAACCGAAATTACGGAACAAATGTCAATGTAGTGTTCGACGGGTATGAACCAAGTACGAAGTATGCAGTGCATATGCGACGAACTGTAGATAAATCAGCCGAGAGGATTGATTTAGCTCCATCCAATGCCGTGACAATTGCAAAAGAGCAATTCTTGTCAAAAGTTGAGAATAAAAAAGGATTTTCGAAATTCCTTAGCACAGAATTCAAGAAAGCAAAGTTCCCCGTTTTCCAGGTCCCTTGTTTTGATTGTTGAAATGACGAAAACAGAAGTGGAGTCGGGACATTCAGCTGTTGTAGTTGGCACAGACTCAGGTCTACTAGTATTCATTGCTGCCTTGACGTAACCACAAGTTGCCATGTACATGGTTAGTTCCGGGAAATTTTACCACCGCTAGAAAGGTTTACTGCAGCAGAGAATTACACGAAGGTCTTGGCAACAAGACGAAAGCCCTACTTTTCATATACGCTTTTATGGGATGCGACACAACCTCTGCTTTGTACAAAAAGAGTCCAATTTCAGGCTTCAAGAAGCTACAAAATGACCGTGAAATGCAGAAAGTTGGACATATATTTAACATTTCAAACGCGTCACAGAATTCTGTTGCAGCTGCAGGCGATCAATTCATAGTTCCATTTGTACGGAGGTAAACGTTCAGTTGGATTTGACAAAACCAGATACAAGAAATATATCCAAACCTTTTGTAAAAAGCCTCCAAACTACGTCATGAATCTTGCGTGCCTTCCTCCTACGTCAGCTGACTCCACAAGTCCAGGCGTGAAAGGGTAACGTCTTTTTTCAGCTAAGAACTGGGACTGTCGCATCCACTTCACCCCCGGAGTCAGACAACCTGCTGCATCTCGTTCGTTATGGGTGCAAAGGAGACTGCTCCCGAAATTGCGAGTGTAAGAGAAGTGGGCCCAGGTGCACTACTATGTGCAGCAAATGTGCAGGAGAGTCCTGCTTCAATCGGAATATTCCGGATTCCAAGGATGAATACGATACCGAGGAGCATGTCCAAGTCAAACCTACCAGCTCCTAGATCGAAGAGGAGATCGCTCAAGACGAAGACGATTTTAATGAGCGATATTGAACACTACCTGTTTATTTATGCGTGTGAATTTTGATTTTTTAAATGATTTCCATCAAGTTATACGTTTTCGAACAAATTCATTTTTTTTTTTTTTGTGAAAAACACTTTTTTTTGTATGTTTTTAAACCCGTTTTATGTTAATAAAATTATATCAACTCTCCAATTCCGACTTTTCGTTGCAGTAATGAGTTATACTTCCAAAACAGAAACGTTTGACAACGATAGCGCCTCTCTACCATTGTCCAATGCTTGGGCAATGGTAGAGAGGTGCTAGGGAGAGAGGCTTGACGTTTTGGGGAAAAATCCAAGAGGGCGGACGTTTACTCAAAATTTAAGGGTGTTGTCCAAGGAGGAATTTTCTGGGGAAGTACAGGGGGACCTAAAGAACCTATTTCAGAAGGAATTAGCTTTATAATAATTATTTCTGTCTCCAACCTTAATTTGCCTATACTATCTATAGAATTGGAGATTCACATAACACTTCAAGCATGAAATTCTCTTATTAGAAGGGAGCTTTCGCTGCAAATGTGAATGCTTCAGACTAAAATTTTATGCATTGCGTGTTGTACACCACTTGATTATGAGCTAAGCAAGGAAGTATTCTAATATCCATTTTTTATATTTTTTTAATTTTATCAACTCAGTTTCGTTTTGATTGATGAAAATAATTTGTCTTTTCTTCTGTATTCTCATTATTAACCCCCTGTCCTACGATTTTATTTAACCTCCTAATTAGATGACGCCACCGATTTCGGATATTTTTTATCATTAGAATCTATTTAAGGTGGTAAAGGATACTTGCGACATTTAAGCGTGTCCAAATGATTTTTATATTTAAAATTAATTGTTACATTATCTTAATTATGGATTTAAATAGGTAAAATTCTGCAATTCGATGCACGTGTCGGACGCGTTGTAGGTTAAGGAGTTAATGCAAAGAATGCAAGGTGATTAAACGGTTTCTGCTGCCATAATCTGTAAATTATATGTAACTTTTTATTTAAGATTTATGGCGAGAAGTGAAACAATGTTCCGATATTGACGATAGCTATAGAAACGTGTATTGGTAATATTTTTAACTTGGTTCTAGGCTACAGAAAAAATATTTTCTTCTTGATTGCCGTATTTGAAAAGCAAGCTCATTTGAGCCATGAATTGGATGCAGCTAAACAATATGAACTTAACCGCCATTTGAAGGATTTCGGGTTCGCTATTGGAGACTGTACTCAAGACGGTGTAGTTTACTGCACAAAACTAAGCTAACTAAAATTCCTTGCAGGACAGACTACTACTTGCTATGAAGTAATTAAATTTGGAATCATTCAGCATTCCTTTTCCAAAAAAAAAAAAAAAAAATCTATATCCTCACTTAGCAAGCAACACCACCTACCTCGATTTTCAAATTTTACAAAAGAAAGGAGAAAAAACCGTATTTATCGCAACCAATAACGAATATTTTTTTTTTTCCACATTTCGTATGACCATGCGGCCTCATGTTCATACCAAATGTAAAAATAAAATTATTGGTTATGGAAAATTAACTTTTTAATTCCTTTTGTAAAATTTCGAGAATCGAAATAGGTGGTGTTTGTTAAGTGACGATATGTTAAACTATATTTAATGTATATACTTTTTAGATGCTTAACCACTGCATATGGGAATAAGCCTTGTGTTTGGCGCAGCATGTTCAGCACTAGACCTTGTATAAAAATCTACTATACTATTGCATATGGAGCCCAATTCAGTATTGAAATACAGTAGAACCCCGCTAATCCGAAATTCCGCTTAATCCGAACCGATTTTATTTTCGAAAATTATATGTAATTGCAAAGATTACCTGAAAAGATTTAAATATACATACCAGGGAAAAAAGTACTTTTTCAGCATGCATAATTTTGTACACATTGAAGAAACTAATGCAATTCGCCGTAAGATTTCATACAGGCACATCCATTATTCTAATGAAAAGGGGAGACATTCTCTTTCTATTGCTTTTGAATAAAAGAATTCAAGAGATAGTAGTACTGAGTACTTATAACTACATTTTTTTTTAGCACACATCTTTTTCTATTTTTATCTGAATTTCAGGTAATCCTAACAGGCACCTGTCCCAATTAGTTCGGATTAGTGGCGTTCTACTGTAGAATAAAAGAAACTATATATTTGAGAAAGTTGTACATGATAGACAGTTCTGTTATTCACAGTTCTCATGAAGTAATACTAATTGAAAAGAGACTATGCTTACTTCAAGATACTCCGAGAAATTTCCTCGAGTTTCATTCAAGCAAACCTGCGTCTTTAGCCATAATCGATGGAAAACCTTGTACATCTGGATCAGGAGGAAAGTTACCAATCCCAAAGAAGGCATATTGAATGCTTTAATATAAAACAAAAAATTCACTTGAGTGATTTTCGATAATTAAAAATAAAACATTACCACACTTAATTACTTTTAAAAATTTGAACTCCAGTTTGTTCTGAATAATGCAAACAATTTTGTTTCATTAAAACATTCGCTGACGTGAATGCATTCATTTTGATGCAAATGTTATGAATGTTATATAATATTCAATTTTTAATGCACTTCAGTGTAAAAATAAATCGCCAGTCTTTTTTGCAGCTCATCAAAATGTTTTTAATATCGAAATGTTTTATAATGAGTTGAAACATTTCTAATGTTAAACAATTAGCACGTTAAATTCATCCATATTTTGCAATGATGTTGTTACATTTGGATGAATTTCAAAGCAAGTTTAATTTGAATTTTTTTTCTCTTAGAATTAAAAATGACGTTTTTATGAACGTCTCGCGCCATAGCAAAAACTAATTATATTCTAGAAAGATATTCTTATAATTCTCTTGTTGCGCAAATTCTTTATATGTTCATTGTTTGTTTTTTTTAAAAAATATCCTAAGCCGCAAAATCTTTTTAATTAAATATTTACAGAATTTTCCTCACAGAAATATGCTGCTGATAAATTGTTGGCGATTTATTATGGCGTTTGTGTTTTTGCGATTCCGAGCTCGGGCTGTGATCCCCCCCCCAAAAAAAAAAAAAAATCAAACAAGACATGAAACGATCTGGTGTTTGTGAAGATAGTTCTTGCTAAACGTTCATTCTTCGCATACAGCGTGCCCACTCGAATCGTGGCACAATAGTCAATTTCTAAGCCGTCAGATATGGGTCTCTTCTTCCAGTTTGAAAAATACTCTAGATGACGTAAAGAATTATTTTTTATGTTTGAGTCGGTAAATATACTGCTGAAAAAATTACGACGTCTAAATTTTTAAGTAGTTCCCTTCCCCCTTGTCCTGCTAGTCATATTAAAATATTAATGACGCACTGACATTTTAAATAAAAAGTTCCACTCTTCCATTCAAACTTGGAACATCACAATTTTAGACAATTTCAATACCACCTGGAGGAAGATCGGTCAATCAACACACGGCGTTTCCTTGAGATGGCTGTTGATTGACCCAAAATATTGAAATTCAAAGCTTCATAACTCGGTCAGATTTGGCAAGAGTGGAACTTTTTTTTGTTTACAATGTTAGTGCGTCAAGAATATTTTACTAGACATGACTAATAGGACCCGGAGACTAAAAATTTAGCCTTCGTTACTTTTTTTTTTTCAGAAGTGCATTTATCGACTCCGACAACTTAAAATGTATTTCTTTACTTCATTAAGAGCACTTTTCCAACTAGAATTATATGTGTATCTAACGGTTTAAAAATTAACTATTGGACCACGGTTAGAGTAGACATCCTGAATAAATCCACGGCTGAAAATTTATCAAGTTGTTCTACAGTTTCATAGATTCAAACCAAGATTTCATCACGCATATAAAATCGTTCTGTTTTACTTCCTGCATAAACTTAAGTGGCCTCAACCTTCCTAATGTTTGTTCTCGGATTCCAAAACCCTCTGCACTTTTGCGCATGCGCCAGTTGAAGTGAAAATTGAGGGGGAGATGTTTACATTTCACTTAACGTGACCCAACAAAGAACTCCGGAAATGCGCTCAATTTACTCATTACCTGTCACTCTAAAATCATTCAAAAGTGCTAGTCTTGGCATCTTGAATCGATTAGTAGTGTCTCGAATGCGAAGCATAGAGAGAGTCTTGTAATGATAAAAAATATATTCGATGAATCTCCGCGTTTTCGATCTTTCCGAGTCCGAGGAAAACATTTTTGGAATAATGTTAGTCTGAACTGGTTAGCACAAAAACACAAAGAGATGCTAGAAGAAAAAATATTTTTATTACCCCGATAGCAGTTCTCTCTCAATACTTTTCATGGCATCGGCCAAAAAAATTCGCGGCTGAAGCACTTTATCCGCACTTTTCAGCATAAATTTATAATTTTAGATAGTTGGAAATTGACTTAAATATTTAAGAGGCATTTTAAAAATAACACTGTTAAAAACTTGCCTTATTTGTTCCAACTCCATGATTGAGGGGGCATTTGCAGTTTGTTTTAAAAAGACTAATGTTCTACGGACTTCAATATACCATTGCAAAGTGATCAGCATCCAGGGCTTTTCATTGTTTCAGATTAATATAGTTCTAGTTATATTCCATAAAGAATTACTGATCGGAAATGTTTTTACTGTAAAAATTATTCTTAACTGATGATCAGAAGGTTTGTGTAATGTCTAACTTTCTATTTTGCATTTGTTGCAATGGCATATTAAAGTCCGTAGAACATTAGTCTTTTTAAAACAAACTGCAAATGCCATCTCAATCATGGGGTTGGAACAAATAAGGCAAGTTTTTCAAACAGTGTTATTTTTGAAATGCCTCTTAAATATTTAAGTCAATTTCCAACTATATAAAATTATAATGTTGAAAAGTGCGGATAAAATTGTTTCAGTCGCGAATTTTTTTGGGCCAATGCCTTGAAAAATAGATATTGAAAGAGATAACTGCTATAAAGATAATAAAATTTTATTTTTAAATTAAGCCAAACTCTTCGACATGAAAATCAATGAATTCATGTATATGTCGACATTTTTATTTATGTAACTGAATAGAAAAAAAAGGGAATGTTTAAAAATGGGACGAAGTTCCAGTTTATGTGCACAAAATTAGCTCTTAATTTCGAAATGAAACTTCCTAACGCAATTTTGAATTAATAATTTAACAATTTTATTTTCTCTATTGTCCAATTAGATGACATTGTCTTTTAGAAATGTGTTAACGTTTTGATTCAGTTAAGATAACCATTGAACATTTGCGATAATTATGAATTATGTATTTATTTCGAATTGCAAATTACGAACGACTTGATTCATCACGATAATTCGATGCACACACGGCGAAACAATTAAGTGGTGAACGCCATTTTATGGCGATTCATGTTTGATTTTCATAGCTGTTGAATGCCCATATAAAATTTTCAATATTATTTATTCTGTTCTGAAGAAAGTAAGCAAATAATGAAACTGTAAATAAACATGGAAACACCTATTAGAAGATGAAACCGCTCCGATTTGTCTTCTTTGGCTGTAGCATACTATAATAGCCCAGAATGTGAATAAAGGAACAGGGAGATGCATGCTGAAATTTTAATATTTGACAATTTTTACATAAAAAGAAAATACTCTTTCTCAAACGTATTTGAAGGACTAGATTCACTGTCACAGACATGCTACATTAATTATAATTATCATAGGAATCTCAAAAGATTCAAAACTTTTTAATTATGACGAAATAAACATTAAAATAAAATAACTAGTTTGTTTTAAGGATGCTCGCTTGCTTAAAGTTGATGCATCGCGTTTTTAAAATTCTTTCCATCTTGATTCCGGAAGTTTTGTTGGATGTTCTTTGATTGGAAGGTTCGTCGTCAATTTCAATATCTTGTTCCTTATTATTTTCATTATCGCTATGACCAATGTGCCTGTAAAATAAAAGCAGGCAATGTTTAACACTCCGTTACTTGATATATCCAATAGATACGCATGCAATCTGCATCTATTGGCTATTTTTAATTCTTTACAATTTCAACTTTTCTTACAGAATACACATTTACACACACATAACTACTTTTCATAGTAAGAAAAGATTATTAACCCTCCGACTGCTTATCCCGCGGTTTGGAAGTAAGTATTTTCTGCTGCATCTTGCGATTTTCGCAAGCTAATGGGTTTACTCAGTACTTTTAAAAAGTTGAATCATATTATACTAACTAATAAAGACTTGCATTTAAATAACAATTCGCTTGGTTCAATGGTATTTGAACACGTTTCCAAACTTTGCATCTAAATAGTAATTAAAAAAATTCGACAGTCGGAGGGTTAAAACCGAATGAACATAAAATATCTTTCAATCTGCGAGATGCATTGCGACCTTAACCCTTCGTTAGTCGCAATCATTCATTTTCATCTTTAAATGACGACAATATATCTCGCGGATATGAAAACTTTTCTATGTTATGTTCATTCGGTTTCGATAATTTTTTATTTATAAGTATATTAATTGGTCCTAATGAGAATGTAAATGAGTATTCTATAAGAAAAGTTCAAATTGTGATGAATTAAAATACAGCCAATATATGCAGATTCGTGCTTATCTATTAGATTTTGTGACTAAAGGAAAGTTAAGGATGAAAATGATTCTGACTAACAGAGGGTTAATGCTTCACCGAAACAAAATTAACACTTTTCTGTCGATGCCGCCGCAGTGGCGGCATCAACAGCAAAGGGTCAATTAAATTCATTCAAAAATTCGACCTCCAGATTTTGAAGAACGTCCGCATTTTAGATCTCTCAGAGTACGAAATAACCGTTTTTTGGCATTAAGTCTGTCTATATGTGAACAAGATACTTCGAAAACGGAACGGGCTAGAACAATGACATTCGGCGTGTGATCTGTACACCAAAAATTGAAGATTTCCAACGAATTTTGGACAAAATCCGTTGGGGGAAGTCTGTTCAACCGTGTACATTTAAACACGAGAATTCAGTTTTTAGTTTAGTTATATTAACGTCCCGTTTTGAATCGATACGAGGGCTATTTCGGGATTGACTTCGCAATTTCGAACCGCGGTCAGATGACGAGGACGACGCCTGAGCTGGCACCCCCTCTCCAAACTTCCGCACCACACCAACGGGAGCAGGTTTGGCCCCCTACGTATGATTTAACGTGCAACATCCCATATACGGCGGATCTTCAGTGAAATCGAGTTTCGAAGCTGGAACCCTTCGGCTCCGAGGCCGACACCTTATCTCACTAGGCCACCGCGGTCTCCACGAGAATTCAGGAAAGCAATGAGCTAGATGAAGGAAAAAAAGGCGATGTAGTTTTAATTACTAAAATTGCAGATCCATGTTCAGTTTTGGACTAGATATATCAGAGGGTTCACTGTCCGTCTATTTGTGTGTATGTGAGCGCGATAACTTAAGAATCATAAAGAACGTCTTTATTAAATTTTGGATCAAGTCGGTCCACCTGAAGATGTCAACAATGTATACTCGCATCTCTTCACTAAGCGCAAAATGCACCGAATTGTGTAAATATACGAGAAAATAGAGGGGAGAAGGTTCTTGCTGGTTTCTGCAATATTTAGCGAAGTCTCAACATCCGCGCATTGGAGTTGGTTCTCCGTTGTATAACTGCATCCATTTGAAAGTAATGCTGAAAAGATCGCTTTAATGACCATTTTTAAAAATGCAATAAAGTGTTGACAGTTAAAAATGCAATTTCACGTTTGTTCGAATTGTATGCTATTAAAATATTGTCGTCGACTAAAACACACTATCATTGCTATACAAATGACATTTCTTAGGGCTTCTATAGAAATACATTGTCAAACTTTTATTTTGCGAAGTGGTTACTTCAGGACTAGAGCCAGGTACCTTATCAACATTTATTTGTATACTTCCATCGAGAAATAAACAATGTTTAAGAAAGGTTTTTTGCATTGAAGCTTAAGCCTAGGTATTTAGTTTACGATTCCAAGTTTAATTTGAACCCATACTTTCTCGTCAGATATTAAATGCAACCAATAACAAATGAATCATTGATTGTAGAAACCACACGAGTCGATTTTGTTTTTCAAAATTGCGTTTATGATGTTCTTGCATTCCAAAAGGATGTTTACCTAATTTGTGAAGATATAATAAGAATTAAGTCGCATTTGTATATAAAATCTACAGGTGAAAAAAAATTAATCACCGATTTAAAAATTGATCTTCTTAAAGCTCCCGGCATTTTGATATTAATGATTCATGTGGGATCTGCGTTCAACGGTTCAATCGTATTTTTTTTTATTGTTTGTTCAGAAAATACATAACACCCTACATAAGATATATAATACTCTATACAAAAACGCTGTACATAAGATATTGAATTTTTATTGCGTTAATTTAGTCAAAAAAATTTCAGCCTTATTAATTATCCTGAAAATATCAATGAAATAAATTGAATATATCCGATGCTTACCAGAGAAGTATTTCCAGAAGAACATCTCGAACTTAACAAGTAAGTACATGAATAAATCCATCGGGATTTCTAGAAATCTGGATAACAGTCTAGGCAGCATTTCTTATCTGAAAATACGCATGCATTTTGTTTATTTCTAGTATATAAATATATCCCTTTTTGAGGGAGATTTTTTGTGATTAAAATCTACATTCACTCGCATTCAGAATGCATTTTAAGCATCATAACATCAATGGAAATAAAGTTTGTATCCGTTAGTCTGATCATAAATACTGACAAATACAGTCTAGCGTACAAACTCCGATGCAAATGAAGTTATATTCTGTTCAGATGTTCGAATGCTATAGCGCGCGAATATGAAACCTGTAGATCAAATTTCTGTACAGTAAAACCCCGGTTAACCGAACTCTGGTTAATCGAAATCTGGGTAATCCGAAATGTCTCTAAAAACGCAAATCCAAAAAACACGTACTGTAACTGCACGGAAATGACCGTGAAGGCGAGATTTATTTCTTTTAAGCCTCCACAAGAAGGCCAGTGGTTACTTTTAGAATGCTGAAATTAAAACTAATGGATATTAACAATATTAATTACGATATTGTTTACCTGTGCCTGTCTGGCACATTGCGCTCGACGGAAGGTTAACTTTTATAAAGAACATAAATGTAGCCTACAAAGAGTTTTGAATTCGTTTTGCACTTAAAACACTTCAGAATTACATGCTGTAATTAGATACAAAATAATAACACATGTTCATGGGTTAACCGAAAATATCGTTATCCGATACGGCTTCCCGCCATTAGTTCGGTTAACCGGGGTTGTACTGTATTAAAAATAACACTATATCATTATTAAGCATTTAATTCGAATATATAATTTATATTAATACAAAATATTTTTATGGTACACATTTTAAAAGAAAGAAATATAGACGGAGAATGTTGAAAAATCCATAATTGTTACTCTGTATTTTTCACATTCCAGAATAATTATTGTATATATTCTTTGTAAATTTTAGTTATCCACAAAGAATCAACATTTGAATTACAAGTTACATTATTTTTACAAGAAAAAATATTTCATTTGATAGTAAAGAAATTCTAAAATTAAATTACCTACTTTTCCTTATGAGGTCGGATTGATTAAATGTGAATGAACGAAACTAGCTTACGTGCATGCCAGCATTTTTATTAGTATTATTTTCGAGAAATTCATTTGGCGCAATATAGCCAAGACTGGTTGTTGCGCAGTAAAACCCTATAAATCAAAAACGAGAAATTTTACTCATGGCCGGGTTTGAGATAATATTGATGGAATTTTTGTCGAAATGTTCCATCATTGTATGAGAAATTCCTGCTGTAACAGTTCATCTAAAATATTTGAAAATTAGTGATTGAAAAAATAGCAATGGGTTCATAATATGAGTAAATGAAATATGCCAACATTATTTTTATCTGTATTTTTTTTCGAAAAATTCGTTTGGCGTAACATAGCCAAGATTGTTTTTGCGCAGTTAAACCCTACAAACCAAAGCTAGGCTGGAGTTAGAGATAATATTGGTGGAATTTTTGGCGAAATGTTTCATCATTGTATGAGAAATTCCTGACTTAGTCGATCTAAAAATTCGAAAATTAGTAACAGAAAATATAGCAATGAGTTCGCTTAGTTTCATTGGATTCGAGAGGCAAACTCTCTGAACTTTCGTCAGTTTCACCGAAACACAAATCTAGAATATTTTGGCATATTCTTGCTCGCGTGATGCACTTCAAATGCGCTGAGGGAATTTAATTTTGAAATCCATCGTCTATCTTTCAGAATGAATGAAGACGTGGTATCACAGCACAACGCAAAACTAGTTATAAATTATTTCACATGCACAGTTGCGTTTATCAAGCAATAATGACGTCTTTTGAATCTGTTCCATTTTCGGTGGAAATAGATAAAATCGACGGATTCTCAATTTTCGACGTTAGATTGTTACTTAAACATATTTTAGACTGAAATATCCATATATTTATTAGAATAAAACCAATCCTAAACGCTTCTGTTTCAAATTTAATGTATTTTACAGAAAAACGTCTTTAATATATGGATATTTGATCTAATAAGATGCAATCTGAGTCCAAAGGTAGTGAAGCGGTTTGGATCGCCCAATGATTCAAATACGAGGCATACCTAGAATCTAATTAGATGATCCGTTCCTTACTGTGGTTAAGAGATGGCAAAGAAGAGGTTAAGTCTCAGGCGTAAATCGTGGTGATTAACGTGTTAATACCGAATGTTTTCAAATTACCTTTTTAATGGAATAAGAATTTTGATCAAACAAAGCAGTAACAATAGACCTAAAAGACTGTTTCGTCATTACGTTTTTAAATAAATTGAAGTGTAAAGGTTGTTGGAGAATTCTTGGTATACAAAGTTTTTTTTAATGTACGATAAATAAATAATATGGTATATATATGATTAGTTATTATTTTGTAATGCAAAAATGCACACAGCTAACAATATTTCATTCAACTGCTGAATAAGATATAATATGCCATAATTCTCCTTGTTTGAAGTGTATCATCTACGTATTTAAAATAATTGGCAAAACCAGAGGACCAGGCCCCAGCTCCAACCACTGCACCGATTTCGACAATTTTTATTTCATATGAAAGCTTATGACGTTTAGATACGCCATCAATGGTCGCCCACCCCCTCTACCATCCTCTATATTCGAGATAAATTGCAAAACTCTGGCTGAGTCGCGCAGCCTCTACAACCACCAATTTGTCAAGTTGCAAGCATGTCTACAGGCTATTAATATTACGGGCGAACAACTGGTCGCCGAAGGCGGCCAGTAATTTTTATTTTTTAAGAATCTATACTTATAAAAGGCAATGTTTGTGTGTGTGTGCCTGCGTGCGATGTCCAGACGAATCTATCGCACTTAGAAACTTGAAATTTGGCACACATGTAGTCTTAACGGTGACTCAATGCACCTCGAAGCCTGAATTTTGAAATTTCATCTAGAAAATTTTTTATTTAATGTTTTGTGTCGGTTTGGGTGCTTTTTCACACATTTTTGGCCGATCCACGAGAAATAATGATCGAAAAAAAACAATGAATGCACCATCAAATAGAGCAAACAATTATCGTTTTAATGACGTTTGTTTTGAAAGTCTAACGTAATTTCCTGAATTTTGAGAAATTTTTAAATAATAGTCAGTTTTCGAATGAAATTTTAAGATTTCAAAATCAAATGACTCCATCTCACGTTCTAATTTCCTTATCTTTTTGAAAAGTTTCGAGCTAATAAATAAAACGGTTCTCCTTCATTTAAAACAAGAACGGTTAAAATACCAATTTAAGTCGATTTTTAATTAATTTTTTAGTTGATGGGGTCAGAGAAGTTTTTCAGAAGGAATCGGAATACGGAATTCCCGTTCAATCCAAGTATGCGCCATCTGGCTGAAAAAATTAGAGATATGGCTTTATTTGGCTTCCTGCCATGAATGAGGGTAGGTACGGGAATATGATGAATTACTTTTATTGCTTTAGTTTGAATGAATTAGGCAAATGGTTTTTTCTCCTTTTGGTTATTTTTTCTTTGTGCGCGTCTGTCTGTTACGTTCTGATGAATTTCGCCTTGCACTTCAAGCTCATGATAGACAATTTTGTAATCTAGGTGGGGGGAGGGGGGATCGCGTCCTGATTTATATTTTTTATACTTTTGATTTGTTTCTAAAGTTTATTAAAAACACATGTTGTTTTAGTTGCTTCTTGCTGTTTATTAATGATTTTCACGTTGCAATTTTTTAATATAGTTTTGGATTAACGTACTCTGTACTGTTTTCCTACAGCTCAAATGTCATAATCGCGAAGCAAAATAAGCGGGAAAATCAATTATGTCTATCTTTTGATTTTGTTTTCAAAAGTTTTTCGTGTCATTGTGGGCGGTTTTTTTAAAAAATTTGTTGAAGTCCCGATTCCACGGGCAACGCCGTGCGGTACTGCTAGTGGATCATAATTCTTCTGGTTTATAATGCAATGTAACACTTCTCTTTCTATAATTTTCATGTTTTGGGACTGAAACGAGTGATGTAAAGATATATCTGAACGCGGTTAAAAATTACAAGGTCTCTCCTGAAATAACCCCTCTGTAGGTTTAAAACGGGACATTAATGTGACTAAAACTGTATTTTTCTTCTTTTCTGTAAATTGTAGAATCGTTCTGTGGCATATTTTCATCATACTCACTGGAGAAATATGCCCTATTGATTAGTTAATGGGTTAATATTTCGTTTAAAATCTCATTGCTGAGTAACAGATTGTATTCCCAAATATATATTGCATAATTTTGTCCTAATAGAAGCACTTTTATTTTCATATTACAATCATCGTAAATGATCATAAATACCAATTTGGTGAAACAACTTTTAACTTGTGCAGTAAAGTCTTTTCATTAAAATCCATTTTATTATCATGTGTTACATGATCTATATATGTTTTGTGGATTTTATTTCCCCTTCAATCATTTTCTGTTTTCCATTACCAGAAGTTACTTTGGTATTTGAGATGGCAACGAAATGTGTTTAGTGAACAAAACTAACCTATAAGCTTTAACCCCTTAAAAGTATAGTTTTTTTGTTCTAATTAGGTGACCCTCCTCTGTTTGGGGGTTTTCCGTTGTCGTATTGATTAACCCTCTGACTGCGTGTCCCGTGAGTTTCGGCGGGTTTGAAGCAAGTCTATTTTCTGCTGCATCCTGCGATTTTCGCAAGCTTATGTGTTTATT
>BGPR01008055.1:0-20239 GCA_013235015.1 Araneus ventricosus | reverse complement strand
ATTGATTAACCCCCTGACTGCGTGTCCCGTGAGTTTCGGCGGGTTGGAAGCAAGTCTATTTTCTGCTGCATCCTGCGATTTTCGCAAGCTTATGTGTTTATTGGTACTTTTATTGCATTGGATCATATTAAACTAATAAAGCTTCTCATATAAATAACTCGCTTGGCTCAACAGTATTTGAACACGTTTGCAAACGTTGCATCGAAATAGTGACTTAAAAAATTACACAGTCAGAGGGTTAAACTACATGTCCATAGAACACTTGAGATGTTAATGGATTATAGGTCATTTTTTTATCTAGTTATAACGTCTATGAATGATTAATAGTTTAAGAAGACTTAAGCTTTAAGCTTAAGCTTTTAAGTTTAAAAATGGCATAATTCGATGTATGAGTGAAGTTCAGGCAAAAGTGTTAAGGGCTGAATTAAGATTATTTAACATCCATACAGAAACAATGAATTTAGCATTTACTAAATACCTAAAAAAAAAAAGAAAAAATGAAGCTAGCTTTAAAACGAAAGTTTTAATTTGTTATAAAATATTTCTACATTAGTATTTTTTAATCATTCATGTTTCCACTTTCACATTCGAACAGTCCAGTACAATCTTTCAAAGGAGGTACTTCCTTAGATTAGATACAGAAACAACCATTTCAAAACACTGAAAGTAGAGATGGGTTTCTCGAAGTCTCAAATTCAGTGCACCAGATCGTGAATCGACAGTCAGATTCAAAATATTCTTATATACATTGAAGGAAACGACACCCGGTTAGCAGATTAAACAGGCTGTTATCCTGCCGGTTTGGGCTCGTTCGCTGGGTTGGAGGTAGAGGGTGCATTTTCGTCGGCCATCGCGTTTCTTTCAGGATCAGGAGCACGAATGGAACTCAAACTAGCCGTGGCTGGTACTCCTTGCATCACAATATTGAAAGATGCGAAATCCACAGAAAAGAGCAGAAAATATAGTATCAATGCGATCAAAATCACCCACTCTGTGACACAAGCGATAAACATTAGCCAAAATCCCTGAAAGAAAAAGTGAAAAGGAAAAGTTAAAATCATCTGCTATGTAAGATGAAAGAATTAATTTAAAGAAGGCATATGTTTCATATGAATAATATGAATTTCATAATAAGAGAGATAAAATCATCTGCCATGTAGGATGAAAGAATTAATTTAAAGGAGACATATGTTAATTCATATGTTTATATGAATTAACTCTGTAAAGAGACCTATATATTATTTACAGAGTGAGTTTTAACTAATCAACAACTTTGTACAGAAATAACTTTTGAATCGTTGCAGATAGTTATAAGAACTACAATTTTTTTATTGAAAATAATATGGATATGCCAAATATTTGAAGAAATGTCCAAAGGATCGGCACAAATATAGGATGGTCAACAAGTAACGTGATGTGTTTGAAGATCTATTGTAAAATATTTATTCAGCCGAATATAACCAAATGTAGTCTGTATACTATTCCGACCATGGAATTTCGATTTATGCAGAAAAAAATTCAAATCTTTGCCATCAGCTTCAATATAGAAATCACAATTTCCACTGCAGATTTTATTTTGGAACCTTGATACATGTGATTCATTGAGTTTATGCTCATTGCATTCAGAATAGTGAAATTTGCATGGGAGTTGCAATTATTCAGAATGCACCAGTATACATTGTGTGAACTACAGTAAACAGATGTCGTAGTTGTGCTTTTCAATCCCGACAGTTAAGATCGCTTGGTAAAACTTGTACGAATATATATATATATGACAGGTTATCTGTGGTGCAAAAATAAAAACACGTAGGGGAAAGTCGTGTAAGATGAATTGGATTTTTCTCAAAAATTACGTTAGAAGACAGCCCCGATTCTGTAGCATCATAGGCTCTTGCGAACATGTATCCGTGTCAAGCCGAAAGATTCCATCTCGACATTTGTGTGATTTGCAGTACGCGGTAATGTGTTTTCGAGTGGTTTCGACGTAACTTTTGGTTGCTGCTTGGTAAGGGATAGCGTTCACGGAATAAGTATTTGTAATTTATGCTTAGGATGTTCGTAAAGTGCTAATCAAAACGTGTTCAATTATATATAATTTTAATTTTTTTCTGATGAGCTTATGTCCGTCAATGTCCTTTAGAAATAAAAATGTCGATGCCGGGTGAGATGACGAATTGGGTGGAGGGTAAGATGACGATCTAACTTCTGATTCAGGAGGAGAAACATGCAATTAGGTCAGATCCTCTTTTACCTAATGCATGTGTGACTTCATATTTTCCTCCGCCTCCTACTATGCAAGGGAAAACGTCAAGGAGACCTAGGAAGAAATTGCCCTCCATGCACCTCGTTGGCACTCCAGTGAAAAATGCGCTCCTAATTAAAAGGAGGGGAAAACTGAAAAATAAGATAAACGAAAATAGCAACATCTGAAGAAGACTGATATTAACAAGACTAAACGCAACAAAAACCTGTTAAAAATCCTACAAAAAAGAAAAAACTAGCTAAGCGACAGCTCGACTTCCAATCTTCTGTATCAGAAGATTCAACTCATTCATTTGAAGTTCCTTACATTGATACTGATGATGATCTGGACCCGGAGGACCTCGCTGATCAAGCATGCATCATTTGCGGTGAACTAGGAAAAACGGAATTGTGGTTGTTATATTTTTTATGCAAGTTCTGGGCCCATTCCGCCTGTACGGGTTAGAGCGAAATCTAAGCTACACATCGCCCATAGCGATGCGAATTTTGTAATTGATTTCACTTCTTAAATTTAATCTAAAATTTCGATTGATATTGTTTTGTTTGCTTTATGCTGTTTCTTCGATTATGTTTGTTTTTTGTTATGTACAATTTGTTATGACCAAGATATGATCTCAATAGTTTTAGATAGTCGTTTGACAAATATGATGTTGAGTTAAATTGTTGCATCAGTTCTCCATCTTACACGCACTATCGGGTAAGATGACGAAAATGACTGGTTTTTCTAAAATGAAATTTTCAAGTCTCAAATTTGAAAATAACAAATTTAAAAAGAGATCACTTTAAAGTAAAGAGTTTCAAGAAGATTTTGAAGAATGGTAATCCTCCTACAACGAATATTAAAGTTCAGGAAAAATCACCAAAGCTTAAGGTCGCCATCTTATCCGACTTCCCCTACTGAACTATACAGAAATAACGGTCAGACTTTTTTGTAACGATATCCCCACTTTTTTCTTTTAAGCATTTCCAAAACCGAAAAGATCGTTATCCGAAACGGCTTGCCCCCTCCCCCTAGTTTGATTAACCAAGTTGTGCTGTAATTATTTTTTGCATAAATCAAAATCCCATGGTTGGCATAGTACGTAGACCAAATTTGTTTACATTTGGCTGAAAAGATTTTATGTAATCCATCTCCGAACGCCTTACGCTATTTTATGGCTACCTTGTCCAACTTCAAAACAGAAGATGATTCAGAATTTCAAGTACAAATGAAGAACAAAATACAAAATCAAGTCATATTTAAAATTAAAAGTAAACTCGTAAACGTCATCTAGAAATAGTCCTACTAACGCGAACCTACGAATTCATACTACAGTAAAATCTATCTTAACCTGCAGCAACGAGACCTAACTGATGTTGAATAAGGGATTTTTCCGGATAGTTGAATGCATGTTCCTAGAACTTGCCTATTCATATTTTGTGAAGCCATCTGCAGAAACTACAGCCTTCAAAATCTGTCGGCCATGTTTTTTGATTTATCGACCATAACTGAACAAATAATATCGAAAATCGTACAGATTATTTAATATTAAGTCACACACAAGTAATTTTATATTCCAGTAAAATTAAACAACATTTTAAAATTACCACACATATCATCACACATCAAAGTTACACGTTTCTTAGTGTGATGATATACAACTTCGAATGCCTGCCTGCTTAAAAGATTATCACTTGAGGTGTAAAAATTCACCGTGTAATACACGAATGAAGGTTAATAACACCAGGTGCTAACATTGATGAACACTGCTCAACAAATTTTATGAAATTCTTCAATCCTTCGCTTGCTTCCTTCCAAATAACATTCTTGGTTTACGTGACGTCTTCATCTTTATTCCCTCTGTCCTGTCCCTCATCTTCTTTCTTCAAGTTCAATTGTTTCGTCACCATCAAGAGAGATAGTGACGGGAACAGAATTGCTTGCATTCACTCGAGCTTGAACATCTTCTTCATTACACAATTTCATATATTTTTTCTCATAAGCCTAAATTTCGGATTTGAATTTATACCTCCAAGAGTTCCATTATTTTGATATTGCCTGTCAGTTGGGTTACGTGAGATTTTAATGTACTACATGCTGCTCAACAGCTTTCCAAGGACATCACCACTGATTGAGACTATTAAAGGTTTTCTCTTTGTTTTACTACTTAATTTTTTATTCTATTATCGTCAGATGGCGTTTCCGACCACCTTCCCTATAGGAACGATTATGATTAAACATTTTTTTAAAAAAATCTGTAAGTTTGTGTCTGATAGTTTGTATTTGATCTTTCTGAATCATCTACTATTAGAAAACATCAGAAAGACTGAATTTTGACAATTTATAATAAATCCGAAGTAAAACAAACAAACCTTGTCCTCGGGTCTTTTCAAAGCGGGTCTCTTCCAGTTATGGTTTTTCCAATAATATTGAGCTAAATGATAGAGGATGAGATCTGGAAAGCAAGTTTAGGCAATAGTTTCCAAAGCTATTAATGCTATGTTGTCATTGGCGAGAATAAAATTTTGTTCATTGAAAATATAAAACTATGTATGGTAGCTTATTGAAACTTCTTCAATCTAATATAAGCAGTATTGATGACAAAACCCCGTATATATTTTTTGTAGAGAAATTATCTGATATTCATTTTCCATCAACCGAATTTGTGAGGCAGGCTTGATGATTCCACCTGCTATCAATTGTTACTATCTTACATAATATGATATCCAGATTTTTTGAATAATGATAAACAAATATGCTACCATTCTCAAATCGTCCCTGTCTTCACTTTTCTTGCATATCATATGAGCTGAAATTCCAAACTTAAAACTTAATTACTTAAAAATTTAAAAAGTTATTTTTGGAATTGAAGTTTTCAATAACCAATTTTCTCTTATGACACTTAAAAACAAATTCGGACATATGAATATATCATCCTTTGCCTACTCCTATGGTTCATTACATATTGATACTCGCATGTTTATATAAAAGCACCAATTTAAATATCGGGTACAATTCCGTTAGTGGGGGCCTCTTACAAAAAAGTACTAAATCTCAGAGATAACTCACAAAATCTTAGCGATAATTCTCGCCACAAAATCTTAGCAGTGAATCCTGGCGTAAACGAACTAACGCCAACTTTCAAGCTTGGCGATGATCGGGGCCCCACTAACGGAATAGTACCATATATCATTTATATGACAATAGAAAAGGATACACAGAAAGCAAAATAGAAGCTCCGTTGTACAGAGGAGAATTTTGTACGTTTGCACGCGCCGCATACCAGGACTCACTTGAGGATTTGTGCAAACAACATGGAAAGTTATAAAACAATCAAGGCATGTGTAGATCAGAATTGTTACGAAGTAGAGAGCAGCAACAGCTGTATGAGTCGCCACTTCTGAGCTGGCCTAGAGGTTGAAAAAAGAACGTCAAGATTGCACAGCGAAATGGACAAATTCTATCATGTACAGAGATTTGCGTGAGAAATAACAAAATGAAAAAAGCGATGGTTATTGTTTTATATTTGATTCTTCAAGTCTCGGATGTTATAGTGGGCGTTAGACTTGAAGATGTTGGATTTTAAAAAATCCAAATAAAATAATCGTATGTTGAAAGCACCTTTTTGATACTCTAATGGCACTAAGGTATAATTAAATATCACATCAGACTATTGCAGACATGTAACACTTTCATTTCTGGAAACCATGTGAAATATTTTTTGCACATTGCGATCAAATATTGCAAGAGTGCGAAATTTTGCAAAACAATTCTGTCTTATGTAGTGTTGAGTTTTTCACCTCCGCTTTTCTTCCTCGCCGGAGTACCTGTTGTCTGAATGTTTTTTCGCTTATTTCCCTCTCCCTTATTATCTCCACGTCTCTCATTTTACTGTATATTGTGAGTAAATTGAACAATTTCTTCCTTCATATCAGCTGATGTCTCTTATTAAGTTAATATATCCTTGGATAATAATCCTTAAGATAATATATCTATATCGAAATGATTTTAAGGTTCCAATTTTTCAAAAATCCTTGGAAAGATTGTTCGCAATATAAAAATCATAGTAATCTTTGTTATATACTTAACAAGTTGTTGCCTATCAGAGGATGACTCATGATCGTCAAATTTCTTTAAAATAGGCTTGGTAGTCAATGTGTTAACCTCTCCATCATGTAATTACATAATCATGAACTATTTTTTTAATAATGACCTTACGGTTGGAGAAGTTACTAAAATATGAGACACAACTTTGAGTAATTCAATAACGAGAATGCTTTTAATGCGCTTACTGGGGTAACGCAGTTAGAATGGCATAAGTGACTGCAATGTAGAAAACAGATGAATTCATAAAAATTATAATTTTTTAGCAAATCGTATCGGCTATGATCGTGATAAAATGTAAACCTAAAATGTGTTTTTCCCAGAATAAATAGGTAAAAATTGTGATGGAAATTGCTCGAATTTTAGTCACGTGACTTCCTTTCAAGGATATTGGTTATTTGAGAGATATTAAAATAAATTAATTAGAATCTTTTCTGGGAAACACGATTGACGATTTTTTGTAACAACAGTTGATGGTCCTTAAATAAGAGCATTTGGAAACAAGATAGGTAAGAATAGACATCCAAAATCCAAAGCATTAATCTTATGAACTCTTTCTAACACTGTTAAAAGCATTAAATTTATATTATATCCCAAATATGACGATGTCCCAAAAGATATAATCATTTGGGATTGGACAACAATGAAACTTGTTTCACTTCAAAATGAGTGTTTTCATATCAGATTTCTTTTAACGTTTTCCAACTATAACTCCGATTTACAAGAGTTTTGAAATTTTGTTTCCGTATTGAGGGATTCTTACATTTTTATCCAGGGTTGGCGCAAGTCGAGGGGGGGGGGAATACCCCTGTCGGGGATGCTGTGCCCCCATCGGGGCAAATTTTTGTATCCCGTTCACGCGATGGGCTATTCAACTAGTAGATAAATAAAGATTTAGCGACAATTTGAAAGGGTTCTCATTTCGCCACTCCCCTTGCACAGCAGGTTGTGTTTCCTTGTCTGGGTGACCCTGTCCCCCGTCGGGCGGTGTCTAACGGCACTCCTGTTTTTATCGAAATGTCTTTAGCCATAATAGCAAAAAAGATCAAATTCTGCAATACCATTAAATTAGGATGAAAACTTGCTTCGTATCTGAATATTTTAGACTTAATGATTTCGATTAACAATCAAAGTACGAGTAGCTCGATAATGAAAAAACTTACCGGAAATCCAACAATAATTATCAGGCAGCTCATGCTAAACAAACCAATAATGCAGTTGCTGATGTTCTGCAGCTGCCAATATCTTCTGTCGCAGCAGAGGTAATATCTCAGGATGAGATATTTGATGACAACCATCAAGGCAGCTGGAAAGGACAAGTTATGAAAACAATTTCACAAAATTTATTCTCAACGGAATTCAGAATTCTCGTAAGTCAGTTTGTTTTACTGAAAATATCAATCTTGTTTCCATTCAAACCGTAGACTGCCTGCTATTTTTCTAACATTAAAGATTTAATAATAATCAGTTAAATGTAATTATTATAAATATCAAATTAGAATATGTGTTATAACAAACATTCAGAAAGCGCTTAGCATCAAATAAGTGGACAAAACAAAATAAAACTAAAAAAGTGTTTTTTACCCTCAAGTCTATCTTTTTAGTCTGTTTCTAAAATTTATCTTATATTTATTCGAATTTCATATTCAATGAACGGGTTTTTAAGTTGCCTATAATACACTAGTTTTGCTTTTAAAAAATAAAATTTAAGCAACTGATGGATATGTTCCACCACCAGTTGTCGAGGGGACTAATCATGTTCCGATCGTTCGAGCAGTTTGAAAACGGGTTTCAATTTATGTTTTTTTTTTATTTTTTAACCCTATTTCTGATTTGAATTTAATTTTGTTTCTAATTTAAATTTCAATGATTAAACAAATCTTGATTTCAACAATAAAATGTAGTTATTAAGTTCCAAACCTTGAAGTGGATTTAAAAATAAGCAAAACATTTTGAAAATATGCTTATTAACTGCTTAGAAACAGCATTCTAAAAATAGGTGTTAAATTTCATGTTAAGTAATGCCTACTGGAGGCATTTCTCCAACAAATTTTATACCAATAAATTTTCAAAACTATTCAAATTAAAAAAAAAAAAAAAACGTTCAGCAGCTACATTTCTCTTCATTTGACAAATTCGGTTGTTGCACAAAATTTTATTTTAGTTCATGAAAATGAGTTACATATAGTAAAGCATCGTTTATACGTCCTTCAAGGGACTGATGTAAAACGACGTATAAATGAAAAGACGTATAATTGAAATTTTATCAAACAACTTCTACTAATACAAATTCATTTAAAAGTATCAATGCTAAAGTTTTTTAAGTTAGTACTAGTATAATATTACATAGTATGGAAATTAATATAATAATTAAATTTTAAAATTAAACATTTATCATTAAAAGTGAGGACCTTCATTGTATATCGCGAATACTAAGTATACATATCTTATACGATTTATCTGCATGCAAGTAGACATCTAATTAAAAAAAAGTCTTTCAACGTCGCGTGACGTGCTAATTGTCTTTGAATATTAAGTACAGTATTATGAATAGAATAAATTTCATTGAAAATTTTTTTACCATTCTTTTTACAAAGGAATAAATTCGAAGTTTTTCAATGGAGTCCATTGCGCCTTTAAAGAAAGGGGGAATAATTTCATCATCGCTTAAATTAGCACCAGACAATTATTCTTGGATTAATTCGTCAATTCTGAATAATTTCGAATTCATGGTACATAGTTCTCATACTAGAAGGGAGGAAATTTTCACATTTTCGTACGGGGAAAAACGACGTATATCCGAAGCTTTGCGTCGTATAAACGAAAAATTTTATCATTGCAATGGATACGAATGAATCGGGACTGTGATGAAACGACGTATAAATGAGAAACGTATAAACGGTGCTTTACTGTGTATGCTTTACAGACTATATGTTTCACCATGCATTAAAATGCTAGAATGGTTCTTAGTGCCCTAAGGAATGTCTTGAAAAATGTAGTCTGATGATAGGAAATGCTTCTGAAATTCAAGAACAGTAATTAGTTTCCATTAAACTATAAATATCTATACACGTTTGTTTCAGCAGTATACTTACTTATGTTGCTAATGAATACACCAGCAATGATGAATATTATTCTCTGTGTGGATGCATCACCTGTTTCGCTGTGAAAGGGAAATATATGTTAATAAGAAATTTGAATTTGATAACTTCTCTGCCTTGCTGAGGTAAATTTAATTTTTTTTTACCCGAATAGATCGATTCAAATCAGATATTTGATCTCGAACTACGTGTAAAAAATAATTTTGGCACATAATTTATTCATGGTAATTTGATTCGGTTGCGGGGCCACAATCGTCGTCAAGCTTGAATGTTGGCGGCTTTCTGCTAGTACCAACATTCATCGCCATGATTTATGCGAAAAAAGATGAAATAATTATTGATAACTTGGCGAGTTATCACAAAGACTTAGCAGGTTGTTCTCTGCTGCCCCGTGAATGGAAAATCACCATAAATTTATAATAATCTTATTTCTAAACATTCTGATTTTTTATGTGATATTTACTAACATTTTTATAATTACTGTTTCTTTTTCATAACTATTTAATGAAATTCATGATGCTAAAATGAAACAAACAACACAACTCAATTAATGAATTCCCCTAATCTTGAAACAATAGTACACGCAGAAAAAATATTTAACTTGATTTATTTTAATACTGCTAGTTGCTAAGTGCTTGCAAAAAATATTGCTTCCTTTTTGCCTGAATATAATTTGTTTTACAGTTAAAATATTATTTGTTTGTTTTAAATCAACAAATGTCTCTCCTTTTTTTCAAACTATTCTATTTTTACTACTATTTCTTCTTATAATTTCCATCGATGTGCTTTTAACACTTTAAAGGACCATTTTTTTATAGCAGTGGTATATAGTAAAATAACTTTGGGAGTGAGAGTAATATAAGAAAAGAAATTCATTTAGCTTATTGGATAGCATTAATTTTTTGTTAATTAATTTATTAATTAATAATTAATTACCAAATCAAGACACTTCGTTATGGTTTGAGATAAGAAATTGGAACATACAGGCTTTTGTTTCATCGAAAGATTTGGCGAGAACCTATGCCAACCTTAAAAATTGCATTTAAATATCCATGAATTTGGTTGCAAGTATACTTGCCACGGAATTAGAAAGGGTTAAAGACTGCCTGTTGTGTGATATCAAAGCCGCGGTGGTTTCAAAGCAAATTTTTTTGCTTCGTTTAGTTTGATTTAGTTGCATTTACGTCCCGTTTTGCTGCAACACGAGGGCTATTTTGGGACTATTGGCTTCGAGATCCGTTATCACGGAAGATCCGCAGTGTATATAAACCTGATGCACGCAAACGCCCTCCCTCTGGTGAGATGCGGAAGTTTAGAGAGGGGATGACTGTTCAGGTATTTTTAGAAATTACGATATCCATCGTGTTGTTTCACGTTAGCCCTTTAGCACAGGAACATCTTTTAAATAACCGTTTACTTGATCCGTACTTTAGTGGTACTTTACAAGTACCTTAATATGTTGATAATAAAATTTAAGGGTTAACCTGGAGTTTAGGGTGCGTACTCACTTTGTTTCCTTTAAGCTCGCCAATTGTTTGTCGCCAAGAGAGAGGGTGCCAGAACATTTGTTTTGGATTCGAGTTGAAAATTTTTTAGGCGACGTTTGCGAATGCGCCGACAATGATTTGTTCACCGGTCTACTGCGCATGCCCTTAATTTCGATTCATTTCCATTGGTCCACTGTCTGCTCTCTTCGATTTGATTAGTCGGCGTACGAATTTGAATAATACTTCGTTTGGAATTCTTGATCATTTACCAAACGATTTTTTTCAATAACCGTTCGCTTCTCTTCTGAAGATTTTCGTTCATTTATTTTGCTGATTCTCTTTCTCTGTGTTGCTGATTATAGCTTCCAAATATCGAACAAGGAATGTTTTTTTCTGGAAACAATGGTTCCCTTGCTACGTTTCATCGTTTTCAGACATCGTGCTTTCCCTGTGTGTTTCGTTTCTCAATGAAAAAGAGAAGCTACAAAGGGCCCACTTTACTGAAAGCGAAGCCGCTGATGTTTTTTTAAGTTAAAAAAAATTGCCCGGTGCACACTTGCAATGCCGAAGGTATTGCGTGCTTGAGAGTGCTCGTTTTGAGATGCCGTAGGCATCAAATGCGCAGGAGATCTATAAAAAACGCAATGCGCAGTCTAAACAGTGTTTGGCGACGGCAAATAAAATTGCGCCAAAGAAAAATGGGCGAGAAAATAGTACACACTCTAAACTCCAGGTTTACCAATTTAAGTAATGTGTACGCGTATTAACCGAATCTTTTGATTAAAATCCTTTAGTCAAAAGGCGGGAGATTTTCACTTGTTCCCTCTTATATTAATGCTATTATGTGCAAAAATTTCTAATTAGTTTTGGCCATGATCATTTATGTTAAAATTACTTAATGTTAAAATCTTGAATTTGGAATTTTGCTTTGAAATAATAAAAATGGAGTCAGGATTTTTTGAACGTGGTATCCGAGTAGATTATTTTAGGATCTTATCAATTTATAACACCATGGAGTACAGATTTTCCATTTATCACTCGGTACAATAGTGCTTTATAGTCGCCAACTGTGGGGATGCAAAAGGTCTTGGTTGATTGGATTTTTTGATACAGTTATGAAAATAAACTTAATCTTACCTTAGAAGAGGTAAGTAAATGGTTACATGCTTGTTAGCGAGAGCGACAGCGTAACAAGCCGACGCACTGGCAACTGAGAGAATAAAGTGAGCGATGGGTATCCATTTGATGTACCGGAGGCGAATTTCATACCGTGGGACTCTTACATCTTCATTCATTATTCTTTCATCAGAGCCATTGGCTTGCCATCCTCCCAAGTAGCCGCTTAGGTTATCTGCCGGGGTATTCGTAATTCCTGCAGGAAGGAATCAGCTTCATCCAAGAATAAACGAGTATTCACTTTTCGTTTATTAACCCAATACTTTTTACAGGTAGATGTTGGAGAATATGGACATTTTCCCTTCTTTTTCAGAAATAAAATAACAGATATTCAACTTAGATAACAACACAACGATTGAGCAGTAGGCGACAAATAACAAAAGTACCAAACAGTCATGTTGCCAAAATAAGAGAAGCATAAAATAAAACGTTCCCTTTCTTAGTTAGTCTTATAAATGACAAACATATTACAACTTTTTATAAATAACAAAAGTACCAAAGAATCATGTTATCATGTTGCCAAAATAAGAGAAACATAAAAATAAAACGTGCAAAACCAATCCACTTTCTTAATTTGGCATAAGCTGCCAGTTTCAGGCGGATGGATTAATTCAGTGAGACCAACTATCCTGAGATTTGTGAATTCTAAGTCAGGTGATTATAATTTTGTTATTTTTTTATCTTTCTGTGACTGGCAGCGATATGAAATCTTGAATAATCTAAAATAAAGAAACAAATAGAGTCAGAATTCTTTTCCTATGGTTATTTTCATAAATCTTGTGAATTTATGAAAGAAAAATAATCAACAAAGAATTTCATAATTTTTTTATACAAAATATGTGTTCTAATAAATCAGGGGATAGTTAGATTTAAAAACACGGTACGTCTACAAAGCTTGAATTTTACAAGCGATAACTCGCCAAATTTGATTTAAGATTTAACACGGGTAAAAAAACTGTTGGCAGCCATCTTAACGATTGGCGTAAGTGTCGTCGGACCGTATCCTGAAGTCTAGTCGTAGCGATTTTCAAGCCTTTAGTATATCAATTTTAACACGTTCGTTGCGGTATATGGATTGGATGCAAGCTCCAGGAAAGACAACTGGTGACTGGTTCGCTCTAGACATTTATACCAAAAAAAAGAAAAAAAAAAAAAAAGAAAACGGTAAACGCATTCTGCAGACATCTATTAACTTGTCCAACTTATCTAAACTGAGATTTAGTCAAATTATAGTGTTTAGAAATGAATGTCCGTGTTATAGACGTCCCTGAACCCGAGGAGAAAAAAATCATTTTTGGAATTACCGACTACATATATGCGAACACGTTAGCACACACACAAAGAAATGAAAATTGTATGTGTGTTATCGTGTTCGCATACATATAGTCATAGTTCCAAAAGTTGTTTTCCCGGGTTCAGGGGCATCTATATTACCAATATTTATTAAAATAATAAGATTGAATATTTCGACAATAATAGTGCTTTCTCTTTGCATTATTTTATATTCGATGGAATGCCAGTGCCAAAACTTTCGATCCAATTTTGTGGAACAGTGCAGTTATGCAATTTGTTGCTTTGTTTATAAAGTTTTAAAATTTCTTCATTATTTGAGTAACAAACAATTCATCCGAATTTCATGCGTTAATATCAATTTGTTTCCAAGTTAGGCCCATAAAACAGGTTTCTCCTTAACTTATGGAGATGAATATACAAGAATGATAGTATAGATGCAGAAAGCTGTTCCTCATCCACTAGTTGTAGTAATACTTGTTCTAGAGAGATCAAGTACTTGCTATTGGTCAGACAAAAATGCAACAAGCAAATTCTGATGATATATGTAGTATCTTTTTAACAAGATATTCGGGTTCCTTCATTCAATCTTGCAGTGAAAGTAGTTTACCGACAGTTCGTCTTAAATTATTCTTAATTCTTGGTTAAGCATAAATTTAAAATATAATTCCAAAAATGTTTTCTATATAATTACGATGGCCTGGGCGCAGATAAACGATTGGTGCTGTCGCTTGGAGCTAATCTGTCTCCACCATCGTATCCAAAACTTCCATCCCAGAAATTTTCACTCCAGCTCGGTGCTGTTGAAGTTCTGTTCTCACTTCTCCAATCCTCTCCTATACATCAGACCTCAGCGTCGTTCGATGTATCTAGTTCCGCCCACCTTTAGTTCCCTGTCTGGAATCCAAGGTTCATCTTTGATCACAATTATGTCGTTTCCTTCCCAGTTCTAAAAAAAGGGTAAACAGCGATGGTCACCCATTTCCCTCAAGTAGTGGTCTCCTTGCGTGCGCTATCCGTTCCTCAACTGACATCACCAAATCGACCATATGGATCCAATAATAAGTAATCAGCTGAGGTGATTGAAGGCCAATCACAATCCCTCACAATACCAGTCCTAATATTTATGCAAAGGGGGATTGCATCGATTCGCACTGGGGATTTCCGTCTGGATGTGAAACGAAGCTTACTTCCGAGAACGTTGAGAACTCTCGTGCCCGTTCAACGCCATCTGCTGTAATAGAGAAATATTTCCAACCCTGTGTGACTTTTGGTCGTTATGTTTCCCCCTGCCCTTTCTACAAGTTTGTTTTGGTGTGAAAACGTCTTTCCGCTCGTTACAGTGATAGTCGGTCGAACTTTCTTGTGTGACAAAATACCGTCCGATTTGAATCGCTAATGACTACGAGACTAATAATGCGTAAAGAATGGTTGACCCCACAGCGGATAGATCATATCTGTAAGAGTTTGTCGCATAGTATTTGTTTTGCATGTGACGTCATCGTACCATTGTAGGCGCATGCGCGTGATTATGAATTAGTTTTATGTAAGGTTATAAATAAGTGTAGCGTGGAAACGCTTTTAGGTGGGAGGTTGATTCTGATGTCATTTTAAAGAGCTTGAGGAGTATTACTAGGACCCAAAGTGAGACAATAAAAATATTTATCAGAATATAAGTAAAAATCGGTATTAAATTGAAAATTTCGAACTCCGCATATTTTTTGATTAAGACATGCAGAGTTTTCTTTCGAATTGTGCTTACAGAATACTTGACAATACGTAAAAGAAACATTGCATTAAAATGTGAATTCAAAAATTTGAATATTACGGGAAATATGAACATTTGTAGTAAATAATGTTTTACTGCGCATACGCGAAATGTAGTTCTATATACTGTCAACAGATGGCGCCATCAAAAGCTACTCTAAATAAAACATAAGAAAGGCGCAGTTCGGGTCCGCGCCATAGATTTTTCGTGAAAACGTCGAGATAAAATCATAAAACAAGTGTTTAGCAAGTAATTTAATTATCAATCTCTTTAATACAATATTTACACAGAGTAGTATAATGGTTACAGAATAGATAAATCACAAGTTTATCGCATGTAGCAAGGGTCTGTGGTGGCTTGTGATTTATCTTTTCTGTAACCATTATACTACTCTGTGTAAATATTGTATTAAAGGTATTGATAATTAAATTAGATATTAATACGAAACACTTGTTTTAAGATTTTATCCCGACGTTTTCACGAAAAATCTACGGCGCGGACCCGAACTGCCTTTCTTATGTTTTTTACATGATTTCGCAAACTGCAGAAAAATTTCCAAAGAATGAACCAAAAGTGAATTTTAATTTCCTGTTGATTCATATTTGTTAAGATTTTTTTAAAAAAATCTATCGCAGTTTTGTAACGGAAAGACAGCAGCAGCTCGCAGTCTACAAATTCACCTCTACTTAGTAAATCTGCTGGATTCCAAGACAATTCTGAAATCTCAGCTGTTTCGCTGTTATCTGAGTTTACCTTGCTTACCATATCTGATCTCTTTTTATTAATGCTAAGGAAAACACTGCTGAAATCTTTTTTAATTTACGGCACACTTATATCCACGTTGGAACTGACGTTAAAGAGAGTTATTTTGAGCGTTTGGTGAATAGAAAGACGTGGGTTTCTGTTCACGTTTCGAAAAGGGGGACGAGAACCATATTACGAATGTTTACAGGAAACGCAAATCAGGTTATTGTTGAGACATGCAGGAAATATTATTAAGTGGCAAAATGGATTTTGGCCTATTCTGATTTCGTTTGTTTACCAAATATTGCGTGCTTCTTTGTCAATTTTTGGAGTACAAGAAAAGGGCTGTGTAAACAAGAAATCCTACATTGTGTAATTTGTGTTACTTTTTACATTAAGTGGGACAATGAGTACGAAGAAGCTACAAAGCCTCAAAATCGGAATGCTGTTGTTGTGTTTCCTTTTTTCCTAAACCTATCTGGGCTTGGAGTGATTTATATCATTTGTTAAATAAACGTCCTGTTTTAAATTATTCGAAAGCTGTTCAGGATTTACCTGTGAATTGGTCGTAGTTATGCAATTTGGAACAAACTCCAAAATATACGAAGATATACATAGCTGTTTTTGCAGAACATTAGAAAAAAATTCTAATGCTGCATTTTTTTTCAAAATAAATTATCGCTTTATAAGTAGTCTGTTCTGCAAAGGTCTGGAATTAATTCATTTAAGCGTAACGACCATGATTTCTATGGAGAACTAGATGATTTTGCATTCGGTTCCAACTCCATGCTGTTTCGAACTCTGTAATGAAATAAAATGAATGAAACAGAAATATGGTGTTTTAATTTTAAATAGAAATTTTAGAGATTTTCATCAAATGTTCACAATTTATATGTATCGAAATCGTACACAATCTACCCTTATCACATCACGATCAGGTGGGATGATGTTATCCGATCGTGATTGTATGTTTAACATAAAATCAAAAAAGTGAATCAATACTATTATCAATGAGGGAACTACGAGTAATAATAGTGTTTGCAAATGATGTAACTGTAAAAAAAATTTGCCTATCCTGCAATAAAAACTAATGCTGTAATTGTGTGCACCAGAATTGATATCGTTTTCAAATTTTAAAGAGAAACCTAAGAACATTCATATTGAAGTTGGTCTTGATATGCAAGAGAGTACAATAAAATTTAGAAATTACGATAAGCAAATACTTAGACCTGTGCAATTAGATATTACATTAATACTGAGTGTTCTTAGGATAACGTTTATTAAATTCATAGCACAGGAGATGCAATTTGAATTTAAATATTCAGGGTGATTCGGAACAATTGTTGAATATTTTGCAAGATGGTCAGGAATACAAAACGGAGCAATAATACCATGGGAACAAGGGGGCGTAGATGCAACGCACCATCTCTACGGGAATCGCTGTGATAACGAAGAAAGACGCCTTAGAGCAGGCTGATTTTTCAGCCTGGGCCCCCCCCCCCCCATAGGTGAAGAGGTGTTGTGGTGGTCATTAAGCGTAACTGACGTTTATGGGCTTTAGAAAATCCACCCATAACAAGGCAACACAGCGTACAACGGCATTGCAGCATCAACGATGGTTTGACATTGTGGAAGATTGTTCGCTCATCCCATACCAACTGCCAGCATGGCTCGAAAGGAGAATTCATAAGATATTCTGTAAGAATTCTTATAGGATGAGATTCCTCCAGAATTACGTTTCGGAAGGTACTTTCCTTAGCATCGTGCCTTGCAATATCTACTGTTCTTTTCGTTTCTTCAATTTCGCAATGAGCCCTGTAGATATTGGACATTGCTTTCTCGATCACATGTTTCTGTGCAAAAATTACTCATCTGCGCTTCTTGACTTCCCTGCAAATTATTGAACAGTTTTTCTGAATCACGTCATTAAAATACTCTTCATAGGTGTTGATACTCTCGAAATATCCCATTTTCATAGAATTGTACGCCTGTCAATTTCTTTCATCTGACGAATGTGAGTTACTATTAAGAGAGGTCATTCACGATCTCTCCACGTCACGAAAATGGCACGCCATTCCATTTTTAGCCCGTTCATTTAGGCAGGTCATTCACTAGCACTCCTCGCCATGCAAATCCGTTCATTAGCAGTCACTCGTATTTCCTATTCCTCCCCCCCCCCCCGCCTTCTCTGATTTTTCTGGTGAACAACACACCCTAAACCTTCCCTCCACCACTTGCGTACTGCTGCTTCTTTCCCGCATTTATGGTCTGCCATTCCAAATGGTTTGGGTTGAAGGAAATTTGGACGATTTAGATATCTAACATTCCGCTCCACGCCACGACAATTCTGACTGGTTTCCGCATTGACGGTCGGTTTTGGTGTGGAGTGGTCGGAGTTGCGTGGCGTGGAGTGCTTGTGAATTACCGACATAATGGGTGGTTTCTTTTACAATTTTTCACATTACCACATCGTTCTATTAGCGTGTCCTCTGGTGTATTAAGTTAAGTAAGTATTAAGTCTGGTGTATTAAGTAAGTAAGTCTGTAGTATTAATAGGGCATTTCTGGTTAGATAATTTCGTAATTTGGTTTTGTTTCCTCCACATTGCTTTTCGAAATGCTGTACTCATAATTCTTAACCACCTCATGCTTTATAAAAATAATTTATTTATAGAGATATGTAAAGAAGTAAAAATAATTGTGGCTCTTAATAATTGTTTCTATTAGCTGGGATTCGAATGAGTATGACACGGATACAGAACAATGTAATCTTGATTCGGTACGATGAAAATGCATTCCCTCATGGAAAACTTTTATTTTGATTCATCGTTCCTTTATGTACACAAAGCATCTTGAACCCTCTGACTGCATATCCCGCGTGCTGGAAGTTCGTCTGTTTTCTGCTTCATGCTACGATTTTCACAAGCTGATGGATTTACTTAGTACTTTTAAAACGTCGAATCATATTATACTGATAAAGTGCTACATTTAAATAACAATTAGCTGGTTCAACTGTATTTGAACATGGTTTAAAACGTTGCATCTAAATAGTAATTCAAAAAAAATTATGCAGTCAGAGGGTTAAGGTGCTAACATTGCCTTTGACTGCTCCTTACAGTCTAAAGTTTTCATTACATCAATAAATTATTTTCAAGTAAGATGGACATTTAGCCTAATGCAAGTGATTTCTTTTAATGACACTTGTGTGTGGTGTGAACTACAAAGCGCAGAAAATAGTGCATAATTATAAATTTAAACTGAAAGTTTATGACTGGTAACTGACGTAGCATGGCCAAATCTGGCTATTCTTCAAGTAAAATTTCAAATTTATCATAGCATCAAATGACTGACAAGCCAGTGAAACTCCTGTTAACAGCGTATTATTATTAGTATGTCAATCTTCTGTACTCTAAATACCATTTTTTAGCTCATAGCACTCTGCTGCTCAATCTAAAAGAAAGCTAAATTAGAAGTAATATTCAGAGCAATGAAATTAGTCATGAATATTAATTTTTTATTCCCTATAGGATGATTATAATTACTTTTTTTCTGCTTGCTAGTTAAAGAAGCTACATTACACATTAGCATATCTCAAAAATTGCTTACGAAGCACAACAAAGCAATAAGATTTAATTTAGGAAGCATAGATAATTTGTCCTCAGATTTTTCATTTGCAATACGATGCATATCTGAAGTTCATCTCAGGCTTCTCATGGCTGAAAGAAAACCTCCATTAACTAGTACAAAGTCTTCTTTATTCTAGAACGGAACGCAATTTCTCTTCGGATATTAAGACCTAAAGAGATTACCAAACGCAGCATTTTCCCTAATTCCTCCCATTCTCATCAAACCCCAACCTTATCACAACTTCAAAGGTTACCTTGAAACTCACCGGAATCTATTCATTATGTCGTGATAACGACCTGTCCTCTTACAAATCCCTCAATATTTATTATACAAGAAGGTTCAAAAATCTGCGGCAGTCAGCTTTCAGAGCCAGTGTCGCTCGAGACAGAAAGGTGAAGTGAAGATGGCTACCAAGGTGAAGAAGGCTCCGGGGCCGGACCAGACGATAGGATGGGTGATCGCGATGGCTTGTTTTATGATTAACTTCATCATGGCCGGACTTGCCAGGACAGCCGGAGTCTTGTATGTTGCCCTCATCGAGCTGTATGGTGTGAGCAGAGAGGCAGCCACCACACCGTTCAGCATAAGAGTCTGCGTCAGGAATATGACTGGTGAGATTGTATTCAAACTTAATTTTTCTAAAAATTTGGCTATAGTTAAATAATGAGTTCGTTGAAGGAATAGTATTTGAACGAAATAAT
>BGPR01008054.1:13667-60216 GCA_013235015.1 Araneus ventricosus | reverse complement strand
CGAAATTTTATTTGCATATTCTAAACACAAGCTCGGATTGAAAAATAATTTTAGTAAGAAATTAATCTTCCATAACTTCGTGACAGGAAATTAGTAAACCATTTTCGAAGGAAGAGTTCTTTTGCCCTTAAAGCCACTGATTATTTTTTTAAGTAGATGAAAAATAATCAGTATCCTTCGATATGAGAGAGGCTGCAAGAACATTTTTTGGGAGATTTCAATCGAAGCAAATTAAGTTTAAAACGAATTCATTCATTTTTATTAGCGGGTTGTATTTGTTATTAATATTAAATTTATTGCTGAAAATCATAATTTAATAAGAAGTGGGTTTGTCCATAAAAAAGAGAAATGCCTGTTGTCTTTCTACAATTATTCATTTTTAAGTATACGATGATTTATTAAGGTTGGATATTCATGAATTTTGTATGTACAGTAATTGATTTTTGAAAATCTCCTACATTACTAAATGAGTAATATCGTTTGTTGTCGCATATTGGCAGCTAATATAAATCAGTTGCAAAAGGAAGAAAATATTTTTTGTGAACCATTGTTGTATATTTCTCATGAGACATTGGTTTTAAATTACTGTCTGTCTTGATTTGGAATTTTTCTTTCTTTTTCCCGTTAGTGTCACCGCTTTAGATTTTTTTAATTTACTTTCACGGAAATACTAACACTCTTAGGATTATGTTTATGGATTTGAAAACCGTTGTTGGGATGGTTGGCGGAACCTCGCTGAATGTCGCCTCGAAACAACCATTGCTACTATTATTACTATTTATAAGAAGTCGATGGTTTAAAACAGAGGTTACTAACTTGTGATACGCGTACACCTGGGGATATGCGGAGAACCAGTTAGGGGGTCGCGAAGCCAATGTTGGTAATGGCGCAAAACACAAAATATAAATGTTTAAAATTTGATAAAAGTTAGAGAATTTTATTGCCATAACTTTGTGAGAAATTTGCAGTGGAAGAAGAGCATTAAGAACTGGTTATTAAAGCAATACATTATTTAATGCCTTCAACAAACACAGGACTGAAGGAAAGAACATACTTGTCTTAAGTGTATATTATTAACAAATATCGCAATAAGCTTAACCATTTGCAGGAAGGTGACTTTTTAGAGCATTCAGATCAGGTTGGCGCATTTTATGCGCCATCCCGTTTCTCCCAACTCTACGCTTATTTAATTATGCACAACTTTATTTTTATGGCATAATACGATTAGAGGTTTAACCCTCTGACCACTGAGGGTTCTCAAAATCTGAGTACAGTTGTATGCGGAGGTTTTTTTTACTAATGGATAGGTGAAATAGATTCGTCCACCCCATTTCCCCTTCTCTCCTCGCTACGGGTGGCCTTTCATCTCTTATCTCTACCCCAAGCCCAACTGCCTTCTCCCCGCTTTCGGAACAGTAACCGGCCGAAATACGCCCCACTAATATAGAAGTGGCATGGCCGGTTACGGCCGGCTTAGGAGTCAGAGGGTTAATGGATGGATGATACAAAAATTTGTGTTTGAGTCCTTATATCCTTCGAGAACTGGATTGTCCTTCATGTCAGTCTCAGAATGAGTTTCTTGGTCGCAGTACTCAGTCACTTCTCCATCGAGATTTAATGTACGAGATTCCTCCTCGGCTAGTGTTTTCTTGCTTCATTCTTCCAAAACACCCGAATACTGCTCTGTAGGGATAATGTCCCGACTTTTTATGATAGTACGGTTGGGTTATGGAGAGCGTTTCAAGCACGATCAGACCGAACTGACTGACTCATTGCCAGTAGAAACTATCGGAGCAAATAGGAGGAATGCTAATCCTCTGAGCGCCCAATTATTTTGAACTTTTAGCTATCAGGTCAGAAAACTTAGCTTTTAAAGTAAATGAATCGATTTTTTTGCAATTAATTACATCTCTGAAATCTAAAGAATACTTTATCTATGATTGTTTAAGAAAATATACATATAAATGAGAGCTATATGCTTTTGAACTGAACAAAACATGAAGAACGTAAAAAGACGTTTGCGCCGCTCGGAGGGTTAATACGAGGTTAGAGGGGTGGCGCCTTCGATAGTTTTTATTCTGCTTATAGTACAAACACCCTGGCGCACTCTATACGCCGTATTTGTCCGCAAAGGGTTAAGCAGCTCCAGACATGAGGTTATATCTATCTTCATTTGAGCCTAATTTTATAAATCTGAGCTCCACGAAACAAGTTCAAGGATTGCATTGAAACCGTCTTCCATTTCAATAGCTGATTATCACGATTACAATGTTTAACTTTATCCGTAAGTTAATGCGAAATTATTTCGATGCTGTTTTTCGTATGTTTGGAGGTGGAATTAATAATATTATAAAAAGAGGAGCAAAATGTAAAATAAAAAATAAATCCTTCAAAAGTTATAAAGTTAATTCGAGCCATTTCAGTCTCAAGCTAACCTAGATCCTTAACATTATTAATATAAACTTCTTTGAGAGAAGAGATGGTTAGGGGTTATGACGGTGGAGGTACGCAAAAATAAAGAGACCTATCAAGGGGTGTGGGAAGAAACAAAGGTTGGGAACCGTTTGATTTAGAAAGATTTCAAGTACAATAAATAATAAATATATATTTTTTATAAAAAAGCACGCTTTTATTAATGTATTAAAATGTAGAAAATGTTTTTTTGTAAAAAACTAAAGTTGAAAACAAAAACGTTAAAAGTACGTGACATTAAAAAGGGAAATTGCATTTAAAAAGACTAAGTAAATTGGAATTGTAATTACATTCATAGTACATTTTAGTTCCTAATACATTAGGAATTTTCTTTCTTACGAAACTCGCTCACGCTTAGTTTTCTTAATGTAGTGTTTTCAGTACCTCACCTCAAGCTCTTACGTTTTCGTTTCTACCCAGAGTTTTATTACAAAATACAGTTTCCTACAATTAAATAAATTAATAGAAGAGCATTTCGAAAACTTTTCTTGTTATTATTTTCTACTTTTTCATTGTTAGTAATTCATTATCACAATAATTTTAGAATTTGCTATCAATTTTTCTCTAATTGAATACCAGATGGCGCCTCTCGTATGAAATCAAAATTTAAATGAAATTCGCAGTTTAATTGCCAATAAAATTCTTAAATTATTAGAAGATTGTATTGTCTTTGGGAATACATACGTATATAGAATTTCAGAACTCTAATAGATAAGGAAGTGAGTGAAATGTCGGTTACAAAATTCCATATTTACACACATGAAAAGTATTAAACAAAAAACGTGTGAAAAATGTGTTTCATGATCCTTTTGTGTTTATTAATTGTAAAACATCTCCACTCGCATCTGGAACGAAGTGACCGAAGGGTGTTAATATAATTTTCCTTCTGTCCGATACTCTCGCATTTTTGTTGCTGTTTTCCTTGTCATAGAAAGAGCCTAATGGTAAAGAAATTTCGTCAAACGTCCGTAGTGCGCTCAAGGATATTTGAATGATGCAGATTGGAATCCCCGAGTATTAATTTATCGGATAACGCGATTTAGTTTAAAAACAGGCTAAAATTGCAATTTTATTGATCTAAATAATTTAACTCGTCGTTAAAACAATTTTTGTCGTTTCAAGTAATTCGATATTATTAGGAAAAATTAGAATTTTAAACTTGACATCATTATTTTTCCAGAAGTCGCCAATTTCAAGATTTTTCACTATAAAGGCAATCGTTCTGTCCTTCTCCATTCACAGATTCTCCTCCGCCAAGCACATTATAATGCGCGACGAATGTTGTGTGGACGCCCACGTGCAATATTAAACGATATTCCTGTGTAATATTGTTCATTTTCGGTATGCTGATACAGGCCCTTATGTCTTTACTTTTCAAACAACGGTCGTACGTAAGGAAATAAACTTTACAGAAATTGTTAAGGATTTTTACTTTCTCGTATACGAAGTTTACAAAGAGAAAGTATTGTAATTGTCAAAAAATTCGGACTCGAGATTTTGACGAATCTCCACGTTTTAGACCTCCCTGAGTCCGAAAAACACAATTTGGGAATCATGTCTGTCTGTCTGTGAACACGAAAACTATTAGAGCTACGGGGATGAAATTTGGTATGTGACCTTTACACATAATTTGTAGGTTTCTATCAAATTTTGGACAAAATCCGTCTATGGGAAGTCTGCCTGTCTGTCCGCGGTCATGCGAAGACTATAACTCAAAAACTTGAATAGCTAGATGGATAAAATTTGGTACACGGTTTTATCGTCATGAATGTAGGTCCGTATAAAATTTTGGGCCAAATTCTTCAAAGGGTTGACTATCTGTCGATCTGTATAATTAACGGATTCTTTTCAAAAGTAATCTTCACGCGCATGAGTACTGGAAGCAATCTTCTGTGCACGCGAAAGCTATGGAGCGAATTGCGCCAGTTTTTTCTTGAGCCGGGAAGAGCGGAAAATCGGTACGCATCTCTTTGAATTTGATTCTTTACCTAGATATTTTTCAATCACTATAAAGAAAAACCTTCCGATAGTCATTAATTCTGGGTAACAGTAGGTTCGAATTTTTTTAGCCACGCGGGGGAAGGGGAAACGGCACCTTTTTGGGGGAAGTATACGAGAAAGACCAACCCCCCTCCCGCTGATTTAAAGATAGCTTCATTCGTAAAGTAAATTTAATGCCAACTGACAAGAAGTTTTACTTTTGGCATGTCATTCAGTACTTGAACAGAGTTTGCATAGCTAAGTTTATGAGGGTTTTATAGAGACAGTTTTTAGTTTAGTTTAGTCATATTAACATCCCGTTTTGAAGCAACACGAGTAAGACAGTTTATAGATAAGTCAATAAGGGTATTCATGATTTACTCTATTTTATTTTTCCTACTCTTACTTTTTGAGTCTGAAAATCAGTGAAGTTTTCTATGTCACGAAAAGTGGGTGACGGAGTTATAGTCTCGCATACCTAATCATTTTTTTATGTTTTGACATTGTAAACAGTATATTTTTAGATCGAAGCCGAAATATTTTCCTTTTATAAACTTCGAATATGTGTCTTATTTTTGTTCTAATATCTTTTTCCCTCGTTTTTATTTGTTTTTTTCATTCTTCCTGTTTTTGCTGTTTCCTTAGAACATGAGATCAATGATGCATGTCATTTCGAAGTAATTTTACAGCGGATATGCTGAAAAAATGCATTTTACAGGCAAACTTTTTTTGTGAAAATAAGATACCTGGGTACATGAAATTTCATTAAAAATTTACCAATCAGTGCTGTGTGTGGAGTTTTATTATCTCTAGATTGTATTTCAGAATTTTTCTGTATGCTGTAAACAAGCTGTCGCCAGAAACAAGCCAGAAAGAGGCAAGAAAATATACGAGATAAAATATTAAAAATGGAATATTTCTCATGAAATCGCTCATGAATGGCAATGGAGACTATCGAAGTAGGCACTCCAATTAGGCGAACGATTTACACGTCATTTATTCTGAAACACTATTATACTTTTTAGTTAATAAGTAATATAAAATATCTCAAAATGAATTTCTGGTTTACTCATTTCTAAACATCCTATGTGTTACTAGGAGGCTTTCAGTAAATCCCCTGCCTTTTCTTTTATCAAGTGCTTCAGAGATAGTATTTTTATGTGCAACAGATCCAATGAACGGTGGTGGTTAATCGATTTCTGCTTAATGCTTCATTTCTGGAACAGGAGTTGAGTAAAATCTTTGATGCTCTAAGGCTGGGGATTCACTTGAAGGCTAGCTATGCCTTTCGTCCCAAGCCCGTCTTTTCCCCACCCATTTTAATCGGAAAATTACGCACTTCATTCACATTGGTTCCAAAGTGCGCCACCGTAGCCTCTACTAGCCTCGTCGCGAGGTCTCAATCTAGTCGGATCCTTTGATGTGACGCTAGCCTCGCATCGATACATGAAGTCTTGGATTTTGAGTTCGCTTGAGTTCTATCGTTTCGAATAATTTGCTCCAAATTTCATAGGTTTTCGACTTTGACGATTGCCTTTTCCTTCTCGTGTTCCAAAAATTCCATTGTGAAAGACATGTGAATGGCCTGCTTAAAGCTATCCTACCGGGGGCAACGAGTACGTGGGTGAGAAGCCGCCGGATAAATGAGCGGATTGCTCGGTGAGTGCAATGATGGTGTGGGGTTGAGTTTCCTCCGTCCGATGACGGAACGTACCTCCTGAGGGAGAGGTTGGACCATCCCCGATAATAATTCCAGAATGCTGTCGTGATGACCTTCCTTCAATAAGACCCCGGATGGGGCGGGGCTAGCTCACTTGTGGTTATATTCTAATGCTCAAGATCATGCGTATGATCCGATTCGTCCACTTCCTAAGAAGATATGAGTATACTCCGTAGATAAGGTTAATCCTTTCTTCTGATGTGAGAATAGAAGATGCAAAATTTATATGAATTTTCATAGAACTTTCTAAGTTCTCGAGACAGATAGTTGAACATGATTTCAGTGCGTTATACCTTACATTTGCAATTTCTTTCGGTTTTTTTTATGGATAAGTTATGCCAGAGTCCGCATGAATGATTACCTATATAATATAACACATGATAGTCAAGCAGGTAACAGAAATACAATTGGAATATCCCGTTAATGCTAAATGCGATGTTGATGTACTTGTCACTCTTCTTTTCACAATACTTGACAGTCAGTGATTCTTCTGAGGGAAGAAAAAAAAGAGAAACGTGATTATATTTGATACGTGAAATACAACTCCAGGTTTGCTTAGCCTTCTTCTTTCAGGAAATCTTATAACGTGGAGACAGAATCTGAAATTTTGTTTGCATCAGGATTTTAATTTTAACACATTTTTTACCGAGCATACATAAATTTCAATCACAAATTTTAAAATTCTAAACTCTGCCATTACTGGATTAATGGTATGCCGTTATGGGAAGCTTAACTAGGCCCGCTTTAGATTGGTACTTAAAAAAATTTCGTTTGCAAGTCGAAACATAAATAAACATTTCATGTTTACTAGAGTTCAGTTCTAAGTTTCTTCGCTTTTGCGACAACTACTGTAATAATTACTTTTAAAATGCTGATGCTTTCAAATGTCTTGCTTCTCTAAGAAAAAGAAAGATAGTAAAACACGAAGAATTTCTTTTTTCTTCTGAATGAATAGACTTTCAGATATTATCTAATTGATAGAAACGTAAGTGTTACGTAAAATGGAATGGAAAAAAATTTCGAGAGGAAATATCCAAGAGAAAGAAAGGAAATATTAAAAAAAAATTCATTTTCAGACTGATAATCATCTCGTATGGTAAACAAAGACGACATAAAGGAATCTAAAAAAGAAAATGGCATATTTTTCTAAAGCAGTAATAAAGCGATTAAATTTCCAACAACGGGATTTCTTCGTTTTGTTTTCTCGCGTGAAACTTTCTTTGCGGTCTTCTGAACACAAACTCTGATTAAAAAGGAATTTTAGTACGGAATTAATGGGCCATAACTTCAACACTGTGGCAGGAAATTAATAAGTCATTTTCGAAGGAAGGGTTCTTTTGCCTCGAAAGCCATTTTTTCCCAACAGTTCTTAATGAAATCCAATTTGCTTCGATTTCATTGAGGCTGGAGCAAAAATTCATGGGACGTTTTACCCGAAGTGATTAAAGTTTAAATGATACTGATTTAATGAGTGTTCTTTCTTTGTTTTTGATATCGGATTTATTGCTTAAATGATCATTAATTACATGTTGACAACTTGAAATTATCTATAAATGCGTGGAACTGTTTTGTTGCCTACCGGCGATGAGCGATTAAAAAGTATAGGGGCTTGTACCCTACACTAAAGGCCAAACCCCTCAAAGTAAAGACGCTCAGAAGATAATGGTCTTGAACCCTCCCACTTACGCGCCAAAACTAACAAGGTCGTAGCTCGCACCATTTCCGTTCAGTAGAACGTTGAAAAATGTATGCACTGTGCTGTCGTCGCATTTCTTATGACAGAGAAAATTTAGCAGAGAATCTGTATCAAATTTTGACAAACGCTTGACGGTATCTGTGGTGATATTTATGTAAAGTTCAAAAAAGTGTATAGGCAAGATTGTATGAGCCGAACAAGAGTTTGAGTTCTTCAAATACTTCTAACATTGTAGTGAAAATGTCGGAAGATTTGACTCCAAAAATTTGACAAATGTTAAAACTTCCAAGGTGTACATGAAAATCATCGATTCACTTTTCGTGAGTTAATATGAAGAGTGCATTATTAACTATGGTTCATTTTTAGGCATTCTCACTGGAGATTCAGGTATGAGACTTGTACTTAAATTGTTCTCTGCAGACCAAAAAAAGACCAGCGCTCAATCTCCTTGAATGTTCTCAGAATGAGGGGAACTTTTTGAAAATAATTGTAGTAGGAGTTGAATCATAGGATTAATGATTATGATTCAAGGAGACAGAGCGCAGTTTTGAACTGAAATTTCTTTGCCATATAAAATGCAACGACAGCGCAGCACAACATTACTGTACAGAAGAGGTGAATAGTTCAGTTTAGTTATATTAACGTCCTGTTTTGAAACAACGCTAGGGCTATTTTAGGACGGGGGCGTAATTTTGAACCGCTGTCAGATGACGAGTACGACACCTGAGCTGGCACCACCTTTCGCAATACACCAGCGGGAAGAGTCAGAAGTGGTGGAAGTCACGATCTTGTAATTTTCGGTGCATCATGGAAGGGTTGAAGATCTTTATATGCGGAGTGCTTTTACCCTATGTGCTGTAGCTTTAGAGATACGGCACCAGTCCCTATACTCAGTAGTACATGTTGGATCATGCTTTAGTAGTTTATTTATATAGTTATTGAATTTGGATAATGGGGCGCTTTGACAATTTTTATTATGATATTTTGGAAATTGCCAAGTAGAGGACCTGAAAATATTTAATAGGAAATTGCTCCTATATATAATATTTTAGGAGAAATAAAAAAAAACGGTTTTACTGGTTTCATTAATTATATTTGTACCTTTTTCATTCTTTTACTTCTCGAGCACAAAAGAACTTGAATATATTTTTAAGAACTGAAAAGGAAATGGACAAGTTATTTTCGTCCTATACTTGCTTTAATGTTTAAACTATCAAATATTAGGATAAAATATATAATTTTTAAATATAAAGTTTAAATGAACAAATATTAGCACTGATTTAAAACAACTTTTTTACGTCAATACTTTAGAGGCAAATGATAGAAGGTGTACTTTAATTACATTTTATCCAATCTTCGTATTTTCATTTTCGCATAAAAATAAATTAGAAGCTACTTTTAAGGATGAAAGAAAATGCAGGAATTATTTTCGTCTTGAACTCGTTGAAATGTCTACCTCTTAAGTTCATAAATAGTAAATACTGTTATAAAAGTCAAAATACTTTTTTACCATAAGCTTTGAACATTTACAATCTTTTTTATAGAGTTTTTTTCTTTTTCGGTTAGTTGTATTTCTGAAGATCTTTTTCATTTATGTACTTCAGAACTAGTTTTTAAAAGTTTTTATTACAATCACCAGGTTAGTTTGTTTGGTTTAGTTATATTAACGTCCGGCCCTGAAGCAATATGAGGTGCTATTTTGGGACGGACTTCGCAATTCTGAACCTCGGTCAGATGATGAGGACGACACCTCAGCTGGCACCCCTCTTCAAACTTCCCCACCACACCAGCGGGAGAAAGATAGGCCCTCTATGTACGATTTAACGTGCAACAGGCACAATACATGACGGATCTTCATTGGAATAGGGTTTTGAGCCTTCCGGCCCCAAAGCCTAGATCTTACTACTAGGCCATCGCGGCCTCTGCAATCACCAGAAGTCTCAGTATTTGCATTACGGTAAACCGAAGACATGCCTTTATTTTTTACTATTATCGCATGATATATGAAATGAAAGAAATTTTAGCTTCAATATGCAATAAAGAGATGAGTAAAAAGTGTTTTGTCTGAAGAACTCTATAACTGTATACACGAAAGCTAACTAAAATGGAAAGAGGATGCTGGAATAGAGTTCCAGCCTCTCAGATGACAAAATTTCCTTTGCAGACCTTCTCAATACATGATTGCCCATTTTCGAATAAGTTTACAGGAAATGGAAAATGAAAAAAGCTCAGCATCCAACAACGAAAGTGTTTCACAAGAATAGATTTAATTCTTATCGATACAAAATGATAGTTTTTAAAATTAAAATCTTATGAACCTCGCTCATTACAAAAATTGCATTAGGATTTGAAATCAACTTGGTTATCTGATGATCAACAAAACTGCAATTATAATATCGAAATGAAAAAAACTGTGAAAAGAATAACAACACTCAATTTAATACCGAAAATAAGCCTTGAGATGGCAAACCGATTAATCTAAATACTGGGTGGTCATAAATTATTGTCCCGATTTCAAAAATTAATAAAATAAAACCTATAATGTAGCAGCTTCGCTTTTTTAAATGAGAGAGTAGCTCAAAAAAGTTTTTTTTTCAGATATCTAATGCGCTGTTACGGACCCACTAAATCTGCGCAGTCCAATTTAAGTGTCAAAATGGCTACGGTGTAGAAAAAGGCACGTCTCTGATTCGACGAAACCAAATCAATTGTAACAGTTCAAAGAATTATTCTGTTAGAGAATCGAAATTGCCAGTCTCCAAGCGAGAACTTCATCAAGCGTTGGAATGAGAAATTAAAGGACACAGGGAATGTGCGTCAGTGAGGGAGATTTTCACTCAACGCCTAATAGAGTTCTTACTTTGAGATCGACAATTTCGATTTTCTTACCAAATAATTCTTTGAACTGTTGCAAATGATTTGCTTTCGTGGAATCTGAGACGTGTCTTCTTCTGCACGGTAGCCATTTTGACACTTGCGTTGGATTGCGCTGATTTAGTGCGCTGTAACGATGCGTTACCTATCTGAAAAAAACTTTTTCAGCTATTCTCTCATTATAAGAAAACGAAGTTGCTACTTTATAGAGTATTTTTTTTTGATTTTTGAAATGAGTCCAGTAATTTATGACAATTTATAAAAGTTAAAATGATTAAATAGTTTTTACGCTGTATATATGCAAACTATTGAATTGTTCATCAAATTTTCCTCACAGTAACTATGAAGCATAAGGAAAATTTCAGTGAATGTTTCGTGAAAATGAAATAAATAATTAATTTTTTACCAATTGAAAATATTTCTATATATCGAAAAAATTATATTCTTTTTAGTATTGTCATTCTTACTGAAATAAAATTTCAATTATTTTATTTATTTGCCTCCGAATCAACACTCTTAATATTAGTTAAATTTTATATCGTTTTTTGAAAAATTATCAATTACTCGTAGGAAAAATTAATAATAGACGATTTTTTAAACCTTTGGTACCGTTTGTAATTTTTGAGAAGGTTAAAGAATTAAAATTAGTTTGGTGTAACTGAAAGTTCAAACTTCAGTTAAAAATAAAATTGCAAACGATAAGAGCATTTTGTTAACTATAATATTTTATATTAAAGTAATGTTTACACTGATAACATTGTATATTTTCAAAACATTGAGATGTAAATTTTTCAACTTCTTCAAAACCGAATATATCGATTAGCAAATCAACTAATTTATAGAAAAAATATAAATCATTAAAATTTTACTTACAACATTTTTAAAATATGTTATCTTTTTTTCGTTTTCTATAATAAATGAATTAAAAGTAACTCTGAACATATTAAATGAATGCCCTTTCGAGATGGCAAACAAGTGCAATTCACGTAACTTTTCTGAATCCTTGTAGGCAATGTCAGCAGACAGTTTTGTTAGGGACTTTACTAGAACAGAAAATTACGGTCACAAATAAGTGAAAGCTAATTTACTTTCCTGAAAATTCAAAGTAAGCGAAATCTACTGATGTCTGAACAGAGTTTACATGAATTGCCACGTTGAAGCAAAATATAAAGAAATTACAAATTTGGAGAATATTTAAGCTTAAAGCAATTATCTCAGAATACTGAGTTTATTATTAATTTTATATGACCGATAAAGGTTTCTGCTATCAAAGAGCGCCTCAAACCCAACACAACAGTTTGTTGGGTCTGGATGCTTAACTAATAGACCGTAACTTAATATGGACGGTGTATCGATTAGTATAGAAATTTTAAAATCTAGTAATTGGATGGTTTAGAATAAATTTGTTGCTTTACTTTACAAGGATTTACACATATCAATATCTAGAAATGCGAACAAAGATATCTTCTAGAATATTCATGACATACTTATATATTTTACATTTTTGAATATATATAGAGATTTAATATAAACAAAAATATTTTTAATATAAGCAAGATTGAAAATAAGGAAGAAAAAGAGTATCCGATAATGTACTTTTTCCATCCTATGTTCCTTTTAAAGTTCATGTTTTTACTTCGCAAGCAAATATTTTGCTTCAGATAATTTTTTTCTTTTTATTTAAACATTGAAAATATCTGCCTTTTTTCGTTGTTGGATATTTTTTACTTGTAGTTGAAATTCTAAAATCCTTAGTTCTGTTTTTCAGAGTTTTTGTTTGTGTTCCAATCGTCAGAACTAACTGCTTACAGTGCATCGAAAATAAAGAGAAGCGTCTTCTTCAGAACATAAGATCGTTATTATTATTGTATTTACTATTTGATTATTTTAACATGATGCCGTAGAATTATTTAAAAAACACGATACCTCGGATATGTTAACTGTTTTCTCAAAAGAAGACTTCCTGTCGCATGGGATCTCTTAAAAAGTGTTTGGACAGACATTTCGTATTTTTCTACAGGAATTTTGTCCAAAATTTTTCTACAGTTGTTTCTACAGTTTTTATACAAATGATTGGAAATGCTCTTCCCCCGAAATCCTGAGAGTCTTGTGTTTTTCTAGCGTTTCATGCTTTGTAGTAACTATTTTCTCAAGAGAAGACTACTTTACGTATGGGATCTCATAAAAACTTTTTTGTTAGTTATAGTATAACTGAAGGTCCAGTGCCGGCGAAACAAAAGTTTTTCTACAGACATTTGAAATTTTTCTACAGATATTTTTGCCAAAATTTTTCTACAGAATATTCTTCTCTCGAACAGGAGACGAAGGAATGATCTCGCCTCATTTTCAGAATCTTGTGCTCTGTAGTATAGTGAAGAAAATTGAATATGCATTTTGGATTTATTTCCTTTGACCGAGTGAATAAAAAAAACTTATTCTAATCCACTATTTTGGTGACAAGAACACATACCAAATTTCATTTATCTAGCTTTATGTTTTCGAGTTACCGTGATAATGTTATGCACAGGAAGCGAGTCTGCCAATATCACTTGTTAGTCTCGTAAAGTAGAGACAGGCAGCTTGAGTAATACTAGTTATGAAGAGCTGCTGGATAAGCTAAATGAGTCCTGGCTTATTACATGCAGTGGAATTTCTATGAGATGGAGCATTTTTAGAAATGACGAATCGTATGATTTAAAATAGACATTTATTAGACGACCACATTTAAGAACATATTTACTTATCACATTTCATAGTAAAGCAACAGCTTACAGCTGAAATCTCTCCGAGGAGAGAATGCTTAGAGAACCGTAGGTCTCTCTCCTTCCTTCAAATGACATAGTAGAGACAAGTATATATACTCTAATAATCATCTACATATCAGCTGCAGGAATCGTATATGCAACGTCATACAATTCCGATTAAATAGCTGCTAAAAATGGATGTCAAGTGAAGTGATTAATTTAAAGAAAGAATGCTTCAAATCTTAGAATAAAGGTACGAGAGACAATTTAGAAAAGATGCAAGCTTCTTAGCTTAAAATGCAGAATTTCCCAACAGATAACATACACACGAATATGCAAACCGACAGACAGATAACAGCCAATCTAATACTAAGGAGACGGAAGAATTAACTGTGAAGATACACTTAACCCCTCTATATTCAATAATTTTACCCGCATAAAATTTATTTAAGGAATTATTTCAAAATGTTTTCAGATGTTAAGAAAATGGTGTGAAATTTATTATCGGAATGGATTGATTTTACTTTTACATTTCATGCATTGCTGACATGAACTGATATTATATTCAATTTTCAAGTGAAATTCTTTATGAACGAAATGCGTTATTAGATCAAGAAATATGACACGAAAACAGAGACATTGAAAACTTAGAAAAAATGTTGTTCAGTTAAATGTATAAATAAGCTCACAAAATATGTTATTATATTCTTTTACAAGTTTTAATTTATAAGCAAGTTCTTAGTGCGTATTTTATTCGTTTCGCTTCGTTTTATGTGTAGGAGATAGATAATTTTGTTAAATTGAAACCCTTTATGCATTTGAAATAATTGATAGATTCTCCTTGTTGTTAGCGAATTGCTCCTATTTTAAACTCGTTCGGGAATACTGCAAGTTTTCAAGACCAAACACAGAAATTCTCTCAAATGTTATTAAATCACTGTCCTAGGCTGTTAGATGTTAAAAATTTTATAATTTAATGTTTTATAATCGAAAATGCGTGCGCAATTTACTTTTGCTTGGTATAATTTGAAGTGAGTCATTTTGTGCCATTGATCAACATTTTTTTTACTTTTACGTCATTCATTAATACTGTTTTAAAACGTAGAAAACTGGAGACTCAGCTTCTGAAAGTTAAATGAATGCAATAAATATTTCAAGTCTGACTTCTCATAGTAAAACACACAAGAAGTTTGATATTTTTTAAAGCTTGAAGCATAACTGTTACAAAAGTCTTTCTGTGGGTATATGGTGTAAACAGTCCAACACGCAGGATAATGGAGAATGAAGGTTTATTTACAAATATGCAGGAAAACACGTAGCACAGGTACAGGAAACAATAGTTCTTGTACAGATTACCAATGTAATTAGATAACAATTCACAGGTAATAACAGTTCAGCACTTTGATATTTAACAACACAAACAGTCAGCAAATAACTAGTAACGACAATAACTGCACTTTCAATAGCGCTCAGCTCACCAGCTTCCTAGCTCGCACTGCGGACGAAACTCTAAAATCGTTCCCAATGGATCAACGGTACTCCCTCTGATCCAGGCGCGGTCCTTATGTACTCTCTCCGACAGGCCGTGACGTCACATGGAGTTTACTCGTATATTCAAGCGTATTCCCTTTCCTAATAGAAATATCGAGAAAAGGGTTACATTTTCTGGAATCATCTATTTGTCGCCAAAATGGTCGCCAAGTTCGTCGTCAAGGCCAGGGATCCCGAAACAGCCGCTGCCCGTCAATCCATGCTTAATCTTGTAAAACTCTCTTCCCAACCATAAGACTTAGCATTGCTGGGAAGCGACTTTCCATGTTCGTAACAATACGTATAATCAAGCTTTTACTGTTTCATCTGCCCATTAATGGCTTAGTGGGCTGATGGGCATTGTCCGGCCTAGTATTGACATGGAATGGCTGAGGAATAAGAATCTGAGGACGAAGTTTGTGATCTTATCCAGAATTATTCAGAAACTAGTAAGATCGATGCGCTCTATAACAATACTTTGATCGGTTAGGTTTTTCGATTAGGTCTTTTGTTTGAGCTTCTCCTCCTAGCGAAACATAAACGTTAGTCAGTTACCCCTGAAAGTCCACCAGGAAATTTTAGGTACGACCCCAGTAAGTAAGTAAGTTTAGGTAGTAACCCCAGATTTTTTAAAAATTTATTTATTTGTTGTTTTAATTGATAATAAGAACAGTGTTTGTTTTTCCTGAAGATATGCCCAGAGTGTATAAAAAGAAATTAGGGGCTCTTAACGATATAGATTACTTTCCAGAGATCCATGAAGCTTATCATTTACAAAGTGAGTTTAGTCTTAAAGAGGTAGAAGCTATTTCTGATATCCACAAGCAATACAAAATGAAGCAACTTCATGTAAGGAAGGTTGGAAGGCTCCTGGGTATCTCCAATGAGAAAGAATGCGGTTTTTACAGTCCGAATGATTGACCAAATGAGTGACCCTAAAATTAAATAAACTTTTACCTTACTGAGAAAGGAGCGGAAATTTATAAATATATCATTAAAACTCCCGGCAAAGTTTACATTCAGATTATTATAAAAAAAAAGCTGAAAATTTTTTTGTTACATTTTTTTTTCTGGAATCCCACCCAAATTGTTAATAAATATACCTAAGATTGCGCTTGCTGAATTTGTTATTGAAGTGTACTAAACAAAATCATGTAATGTAATTGTCATTGACTGTATTGGCGCCTCTGCGATTCTGCTGTGGAGTGAGGGGGAAAATGGACTCTTAGAGCGACATGGTATGATGGACCTGTTCTAGTATTTGGACCAGGGGGACATGAAATAACAACTAAACAAAATGACCAGTGTAAATAATCGCCCTTTATGAGGTAACTTTATGCCAAAATTTCGAAAAAAAAGATAAATTTGAATCATAGAGGAATTTAATAATTTTCTGCAAAACGTTTCTCTAGTATTCATCTAACGAGGAAAATTCGAGAAAATCCCTTTTCTCAGAGAAATGCATGCAACTAATCTCGATATCCATTTCGAAGTCAGGAAAATTTATGCAAAATCTATCGGTGCTCAGCAGATCTTAGTTTCATTTTATTTTATTCTAGCTTCGACTCTTTCGTACATATAACAGGATCTGGCAGATGTGGTTTAATGTTTACACAGGAAATTAATATGAACTATACAGAATATTCTTTTAAATTAAGGATTACATTACAGATGTTAGGAAATCTCAGTTTGCTATATAATGGTGCATATAATATTACGTGACATGGTAACATTTTTTGTACAAAAATTTTTACAGCGATTATTGGGAAGCATAGATTGTGGCCACCGTAACCAATGTATTTTACCTAATAAGCATTCCATTGAGAAGAGACTTGCCTTTTTAAAAAGTCCACAAGAAATTGTTAAAAATATAGTTAAAAATCTTCTACATTGTGCAATCCGTTCGCCAAAGTATTTTCTCTCAAAAGCATTCCGTCGATAGTAGATTCATCTTTTTTATCAGTCCACAGGACACTACTATAAAATTGTCCAAAATCTTCTACTTTCTGTAATCCTTTGGCCAAAATATTTTACCAAAAAAAGTATTTTATTAATAGTGGATTTATCTTTTTAATCAACCCACAGAAGTTATTAAAAATTGTTAGAAATCTTCTACTTTCTGTAATTCTATCACAAAAGTCACTTACCTAAAAGTCATTCCATTGATAGTATATTTATCTTTTTAATAAATCCACTAGAAGTTATTAAAAATATTGCTCAAATTTTCTACTTTTTATAATCTTCTCTCCAAAGTATTTGCTCCCAAAAGCATTCTATCGATAGTAGATTTATCTTTTTAATCAGTCCACAAGAAGCTGTTAAAAATTGTCCAAAATCTTCTACTTTCTGTAATCCTTCTGCCAAAGTATTTTACCAAAAAACCATTCCATTGATAGTGGACTTATCGTTTTAATCAGTGCACAAGAATACATGAAAAAAAATTGTTCGAAGCATTCTACTTGTGGTAATCCTTTCTAGAAAGTATATTGCACAAAGAAGCATTACAGCAGCAACATTTTTGTTCTTTCAATCATACGAATCCTTTTTTTTCTCCTTAGACTGTTGCACCCATGGATTTATTTAGTGCTCATTTTTTCCTAATATGAGTAGAAATAATACTAAAGCCCAGTCAATAAAAAACTCGATGGACTCATCTGACACCCCCAGAAAATTTTTCTGGGTTCGCTAAAGGATGAGTGAAGGAATTCCGGTCAAGACTTCGTCCATTATCGAGCAACGGTAATTCGTCAACAGACTCTCGTTATTGTCCTGGGCGTAACACTTTTTCATCTGTTGGGGAAGCGTTTGTAGAATCATCCTTCACTGAGGATCTCTTTGACAGCTAACAATCGTTCTTAACCATAGGATCGTTTGGGAGATGCCACAGAAATACTAATGATATTACTTCCTCTGTTTTCAGGTTTGTTGAATAAGAAGTATTTCTAATAATAATAATAAAAGAAGATGTGTGTGTGTGTGTCTCCGTTGACATCCTTCAGAAAAGACCGTTGGATCTATGGCTGCCTAATTTGACTCAAACTTATTTTGGAGCATGACGACCTATACTTCGGAGTAGCTTTTTTAAAGTTTTAATTGCATTTGCAAGAAGAATCAAGCAAAATTTTGACATTTTTTGACGATATCTTCGGAACATATTGTTGCAAGTCAACCAACAATTTTAAGCAATATCATACAATCAAAATCTAAAGTTCTATATTAACAGAAACCTGAATAAAGATGGTGATATGAAAAATTACTCTAATTAAATAAAATAATGATATAATTATATAACGAACAAAGAAATTCTAATCTTGAAAAAAATATTAAAGTGCAATACGGAGATTGCTCTCTCCAAGTGAATAATTTTAACTACCAGAAAATAATGGATACCAATATAGCAAATAATGCCATGGGTTTATAATTCATTAAAATAGTTCTTAATTATCCCCTTTTGAATAATAAAATACTGAAAAAAGAGTTCCGATGGGATTCAACTCAAAAGGGAAAATTAATCTCCTCACTGAAAGCATGGAGGTTTTGAGGGATAACAAATTAAATTGTTAATTAATAATAATAGAATGAGGAATAATTCTAAAGAAATATTATTTCAGCGAATATTAAATAGAAATGAAAATATTAGCTCCAGCCTATTGTTAATATTAACACAGTACGTTCGTAAAAATAAATAGACATAATAATGAGTTCTTGTGGCTTAACGTTAAGGAATTGGTTAATTACAGAACACCATGGCGATTTATATTAAAATTCGATTTTCAAATTAATTAGAAACTCTTATAAAATGAATAAAACTTTTATAGGAGAAAATTGTAGAACTTAATTTATGGGGAAGGAAGGCAATACAACATCTTAAGTTTAAAAGTTTTTAAGAAAATAGTTTTAGAAAGTGCTTAAAGGCTTTAAAAATTAACAATAAAACTCCTTTTTTTACAAAAAAAAACCACTTTTTCTTTTTCTGCTAATTAATTATCAATCAATCATGTTTACTAGAATACGAGCTTAAATTCTTTGAAATATGATAATTTGCGAGTCTTTTTTCCATAAGTTTTTGTTTTAACTTATTATTGCTATTTTTCTGTATGAAATAAACTCTTTACTACACATTGTTCAAAGTAAAACTTAAATAAGGGCAATAAATTTGTCCTACTTGAGACTTTTTTTTGAATATGTAGGCTATATACTATAATATCCACCCAAACATGAAAATGCACAAGATCAGTAAAAAATTGCTTACCTATTTTTTCATAATTAATGTTTAACTCTTTTAGGGCCGAATGACGATATATCGTCGTTCTCCATTTGCGAAAACTGCCAACGACGATATATCTTTGCGTATGCGATGACACATTACTATTCGCATCGCGAGACAACTCTATACCAAAATAAATTTATAAAAAGTTATAAATGGTTTTATTAATTTATTCGATTTATTAATAATATTCGATTAATATTATATATTAATAATATTCCATTTATACTCTAAGTTGATATTCGATTTTTCTGTTTTTTATGATTCTTTATATTTATGTTATTCGTGTGATTTTCAACGAATATTGAAATACAATTGACATTAATTTATTCTCCCCTTATTTCGCAATATTCTCCATTTTGTATTTTTTAAACATCAATTTATTTTGTTTTTTATGAACTTTTTCCCAAACCTTAGCAAATTTGTCAAGTTGGACCGGTATTCTTCGTATAGGTACTATAATTTCGGTCGGCACTAAAAAGGTTAATGTATCAATGCTTTGTCTCATTTTTGATTCTGTTGTACAGGTATCTGTCATGTTTTTTCTTTTTTCCTTTTATCCTATTTTCAGAGGTTGGACAAAAATTCAGGCCACATAAAGGAATAATTTTGACTAATGGTATTTCCTTTATTCAGAAAATTTTTGTCCTGCTTCAGAGCTACAATGGCGTGTGGCCTCTGAGGAGAATCGCCGTTTTGGTTCTTTTACAATTTTCTTCCATTTTGCTTTCATTCTAATTGTATTTTTCGTTCTATTTTGCTTTTTTGTGTTTTATTTTAAGGATTTATTAATGCCTATTTTTTTATAATTTTTAACTTATTTTTCGAAGTTCTAATTTTGTTTTTCGTGTATTCTATCAGAAGCAGCTGTATATGCGCCTTTCTGTATAATGCAAAAGAATTTTAATTAATTTTTAACTCAAGTTCTATTAATTTTTAATTTAATTTTCGTTAATTTTATCAATTTTAACTGTTAATGTATCAATGCAACTCAATGATTTATAGTCCAGTCAACGAAGGAAAAATAGAAAAAAAATGTTGTAGGTTTGAAATTTGGCACAGTTGGTTGGGGGTAGTGTCCTAAACGACATACTAAATTCCCCGAAGGTGGGGGGGGTACAGGGGGTTTAAAGGAGGCGTTTTCAACTTTTCTTAAATGTCTCGAAAACTATAGGTTCTACCGAAAAACACTCAATTACAAAATTGAACTACATAAAGTTTCCGACAAATAAAAGTCTTCTCTTTTTTTTCTAGCGTCATTGTTTTAGAAGATAGAGGGGGGATTCAAAAATGAATTTCTCTAAATTTCCTTATTGTAATGGTAAAATCAATTAAAAGTGCTGAATCAACGACTCTCAGTAAAACCTCATACCTCTATAATAATTATACAAGGGTAGTATTATATGTGTATGAGGGGGGGGGGAGTCTGACAAACCTATTTGATGAACAGTCGTGTTTTCTTCCTCCCCTCACATCCGTTCCCCTTCACAAGTCTCCTTCTACTCGTAGTCCAGTCAACGAATTGTAAATTTTAAAAAAGACGTAGTTTTCAAATTTGGCACAGTTGTTGGGAAGACTGCCCTAAACGATATATTAGAAGTCCCCGCCGGTGCGGGGGGTTTGAGGGTTCAAAGGGGTGATTTCTCAGTTTTTCTTAAATTTCTCGAAAACTATGGTTTTAGCGAAACACACTTAATAACAAAATTAAGTTACATTTAATTTCGTAAAAAAATAGCCCTAAATGTTTTGTAGTATCAATAGTTTAGAAGATAGAAGGGGATTAAAAAGTGAATATTTCTAAAATTCATTATTGTAATGGTAAAATCAATAAAAAGTGCTGAAGCAACAACCCTCAAAAAAACTTCATGCCTATATAATAATCATACAAGGGTAGAATTGTATGTGCCCACAATAATGGCGGTGTCGGGGATGGAGATACAAACCTACTTAATGAACAGTCGTGCTCCCTGCCTCCGTCACGTCAGTTCCCCTCTACAAGATCCCTTCTATTCAGTCTTTTGGTTCTATTAACGCATCAAATCAGTGTATTTAGATAATATAATCTAAATCTACATATCTATGCTCTGTTGAATTTAAAAGCTCGCAACCAGTGTGTCATAGTTCAACAGGAACATTTTCTTGCCAATGGCAGGAATAAGACTAGGCTTATTCAATTACTAACACAGAAAATGGCTGCTAAAGGAATTAAAACGAGAGTCGCTACAGGAGATGCGGATACTTATATTGTGAGATGAGGGTTAGAGAAAGCAATTTCTCATCCCATTGTTGCTATAACTGGGCAAGTCGTAGACCTAGTCGTGTTACTGATTGTTTTGGCACCTCCAGAAAGTAACATTTATTTTATGAAGCCTTGGCAAGAGAAAAGTCGAAGCTAAATTATTTTCTACAAGAAAGCTCCAAAAAGAACTTTCTTTCTCCCAAATCATCCTCCTTCTCCAAGAAATCAGTGGCTGCGACATAACATCAGCTATTTATATAAAAAGCAAATGACTATAGTTACATTGTTCAAAAATCAACTGAGATAGATGAAAAACATTGTTGACATCTTTTATAACCCCCTTAAATACCAGATGTTATCTCACAAGCCGGTGAAAAGATGTTTCTAACCATATACTAAGCCCCTGCTAATGGACATACTTTGAATAACTATGGATTCGCAGCATTTCTCAAATCATCAACCAAGATCAAAGCTGATCTCTCCTCAACCAAACGAGTGGCGTTGCAACACTCGTTCAGCAATGTGCTTCTGTTTGTTGCACCTGCCATGGTACCTGTACTAATGGTACCTCTCTAGAAGAAGAGGAATTCGAATTTGATCAAATAGTAGAAAAATATGATGAAATTCGATTACGAACAAGTGTAAAAATGGGTTATATATATTTTTATGTAGGTATGCATATATCTATATTATATTGTGTTATATATATAATATGTTAGAGATATATTGTAATAGATAGCCGCCATTTTAAAATAAAAACTTTCTTTCTAAAAAATAAAATTAACATTTTGAATCCCTTATTGTAATTATGCACTTTTTTATACCGCTATATATTTCAAAGAATTCATCCTACGAAAAATATGTAGAACTATTTTTGTAGTAAATTTAATGTAATGTAATTTTGTAATTAAGAGTTTTTCGTGATATTTAAGAAATACTGAGAAATCCCCCCATTTTGAACCCCCCACCGGCGGGGACACTTTTAGTATATCGCTTAGGGCTGTCTTCTCAACAACTGTGCCAAATTTCAAAATTACATCTTTTTAAAATTTACAATTCGTTGACTGGGCTACGAGTAGACGGAGACTTGTGAAAAAGAACGGACGTGAGGAGAGGAAGGGAACACGATTGGTCATAAAATGGGTTTGTCAGCCCCCACTCCCGCTTTTACACATACAATACTACCCTTATATAATTATTATATAGGTATGAGGTTTTTCTGAGGGTTGTAGATTCAGCACTTTTAATTGATTTTTCCATTACATTAAGGAATTTTAGAAATATTCACTTTTGAATCCCCCTGTATCACCTAAACTATTGATGCTACAAAAAAGAATGTAGACACATAAAATTATTATATAGGCATGAGGTTTTTCTGAAGGTTGTTACTTCGGCATTTTTTATTGATTTTACCATTACAATAAGGAATTTCAGAAATACTCTCTTTTTCAACTCCCTATATCTTCTAAACTATTGATGCTAAAATAAAGATGTAGGACTTCTTTTGTAGGAAATTTCATTTAGTTTAATTTTATAATTGAATATTTTTTGTTAGAGCCCACAGTTTTCGGGATATTTAAGAAAAACTGAAAACGCCCTCTTTAAACCCCCTTGTCCCCCCCCGCGCCCCTCATCAGCGGGGACGTTTAGTATATTGTTTAGGACACTAAACCCAACAACTGTGCCACATTTCAAAACTATACCTTTTTTTTCCTAATCGTTGATTTTCTGCCTTCGTTGACTGGACTATTTAAAAATTACATAGATAATGAAATAATTACTACACAAAGTAAATGAAAAATGACTGGAAAAGGAAAATAAGATGGAGGAAGAAAGGACTAAAAATATTTTAAAGATAATTCAACATGATTTTTTTGGGGGGGAAAAAGAACAAAATATTTCTATAGAGGGCATTTAAAGCAGGTTTCCAATCGATGTGAAACTAATGCATTCAACTTTTGCAAGGATGTATTATAGTATATAGGAGCTTTATTATAATCTATAAGGACGGATTATAACAATATAAAATATTATTAAGCATGATATTTTATATTGTTAAAGTTTTAACATTTTTAATTCTAATGAATCGGAGCAAACAAAGGTTTGTTTGAAAGAAAAAGCTGTTGAAGTTGTTATTTTCGCCATGTATTTGTTTAAAGGTGATGTTTTCACGTCTTAAGGTATGTGCCTACCCTAAAATCGACATTTTTGTGAAAATTTTCGAATTTTTTACAAGGCTCATACATTTAGGATTCCAAAAATGGCTTACTTTAGTTTTTTCGATAGTTAGAAGCAAAGTTATTGCCTAAATTATGAAACAGAAGTGAAATTTTCGAAACCGAAACTAAGCCATAGAAATGCAAAAAACGCATCTAAACAGCTATTTCTTTACTCTTAGACAATGTGAATGTACAATTTACTTTTTAAATATATAATTAAGTTTTATTTATTTTTTTATTATTGTTCTAGGTGTATCTGGCAACTGTTTCTCTAGTTACGGGATATTTTACCTAAAGAAAATTTCGCTCACTCCAAACACTGTTATTAGGTGGTAAAATAGCAGTTTAATTATTCAATTCAGGCGATATAAGGCTGATGACTGTATTTAACCATCTTAATGTCAAACTTGAACCAGAAATTATTAAAAAAAACTACATAGAAATTGATATTGAGAGAATTAAGAAATCGAAGCGACAAGTCGAACCAAAAACAAAGTTATCAAGAAAAAAATTTAAAGTTAATTTTTAATTAATTTTGATTTAAATTTAAATAAAAGAAGGCTTAACTTACAAATACTGTGAATTTTAAGTTGTTAAAATATGTATATAATTTTTTGTGCGACTTTAAAATCTTCATTTGCGTTTTCTGGAAAATAGCCATTTTCATTTTTTTGGATTACGAGAAATCTCATTTCTTAAAACGTTTTTAAGATATTCAAATAAAATTTAATCACAGTGTTCTATACATCTCTAGGTATGTTATGAACCTCAAATATAGCTTGAAGTGCATAATTATTTATTTTAGAGCTGTTTTTATTTGAAAAAGTGATAGATTTTTTTGTAAAAAGCTGTTGCGTACGCAAACTTTGGTATATCTCAGTAACTTTAAGAGGTACTCTAAATATTCTGCTTCATAACACAGGTAAATGTATACCAAATGTATTATTGAAAGAAAAAGGGAAATACATGTATTAGAATTTGTTATAGGAAGTTTGGCGTAAACGCCAATTTTTACTAAATTTTGACCAAAAATGGTCAAAATTTGGAAAATAAAAAATTTGTTCATTAAAATGGCATTTGAATTAACAGTTTTATACACCATTATAACTGAAAACATAAGCGTTGAATAAAAATTTCCTTTTTTTCAAAAAAAGTGCTCCGAAGGTAGGCACTTAAACAGTAAATATTATACTAGAAGTGAAAATGTTTGTTTTTCTGAAAACTTGAAATATTTCTGTTTGCTTTGTTTCAGGGATTTCCCTTTTTAGCCATTTTCTGATTACCTGTTTTTTTCTCTTCTGAACTTTAAAGATATTTTAGTTAATTTATTCAAATAACTCCGTAAATAGGATGTAGTGAGCTGTTGAAGAAATGCCTTTCTTTTTAAGCTGGTTGAAAGACGATACTGTGAAAGCAAATCATTTGAGTTTCGGTTTGTGTAAAACAACTGTACGCAGTAGAGTTGCAGTTTTATCAAATGAGGGTTTCATGTATGCATAGGATTTTTGCAATGTTTATCAGGAAAAAACTCATTTAACTCTGGTTTGTTTAAAACAACTACACGTGATGGAGCTACATTTATGACAAAAGACAGTTTATTGTATGTATGAAGTTTTGTGAAATGATCTGTTAAGCACTATCTCACGGATCTCTAGCAAGAAAATTTGGTTTCGTTTAAAAAATATTCCGCTCAAAATGTCGAGCAAATTTCAACGAGATGAATCATAAAAATCATAAAATTGTATCTCCTTTTTCGCATCAAAATTTGTATTTCGATGGAATTACCTTCAACTAGCAATGGATGGGCGGGATGTGCTTTTGACATCAAATAATATCTCAATTTCCCATAATTCTTGAAATAAGAATGTTTATGAATGCATAAGTTATTTTCATATTTCAGACGTAAATTTTGAAATATGTGTAGGAGGAATGCAGATTTTATGTAGTTTCAGGATTCAGAGGTTCGTGAGAAGATAGAAGGACATAGATACATATGTTTGTTTACCTTCGAATTTTAATAGGATAGATGATCATTTCATTAGGAGAGGATATGGTGCGTAAATAAAGATAAGGATTATCAAGGATACGTGTAATTGTTTCATCATCTTTCGGCAACATATCTTTCTGAACACATGAGAGTTTATGTAAGTAGAGTTTACTAAGTAAGTAGAGTGGGCGATAATTAATTTTGATTATTTTTCACCACTATATGCCCCAATAATAATTGTCCTAATAACAACTAATATATGGACGAGTTTTCTGGTTTGTTTATTTTGGATTCACAGACGGATTTCCGGTAACCCTCCGATTTAAGTAATCGCCCAATCCATTTGGAAACTGTATCAAGCGTCAAGTTCGAATCAGTTTTTTGTTTAGTACACAGTAGTACAGTAGTGTACAGTTTAGTACAGTAGTGTAGTTAGTTATTCTGTGTTCTTTGAGTTTATGTTATCCTTTCTTTCTAAAATCGGTTAAAAAGCTCTTAAAGCAATTAAATTCTAAATGGAACTATTGAATTAGCTAAACCATCTGATTAAAAATTTAACCGTCGTTGATTATCTAAATCGTATGTTTAAAAATTTAACCGCCAAATAAACCTTGGAAGTCGCTAAAAAGAGCAATAAAGAATAATTATGGCATTTTTTTTCACAAAATCAGGCTCTTATTTTAAGTGAACATTGAGCGCTACAATAATAGGTACATTAAATTTAATATTTTCAAAGTATTCTTAAGGCATAACATTAAAAAACTCCACTTTAAATATTAATTAATATCTTCAAACAGAGTATTGAAATTTTGCAGATTCCCATTGACTTAACATTATCAACGGAAGTTGATGGGCCCAGCGGAAAGTCTATTTTACCGGAAAGAAACAAAACGGAAAACTCGCCCATACACCAACCATGTCCAATTGTCCCAATGACAACTAATAATGTCCCAATTATAATTTTCTGAAGTAAATCTGTGGCCAATGTCATTAAATTCGCCGCAAGAACGGGTATTTTTTAAGAAATTTTATACTTTCTCTTTAATATATATCTGAGTGTTTTCTTCGATGTTTTTTGTTTATTTTAATTCGTTTTGAATGTTACTTAATCGCAATCCCAACATCCATTACAATATTTTCCACTGATGTGGTAAAAACTATAATTAAGTTATATTACCGAGCTACGGCTTAATTTTAATACTATGATTGATAAGAGACCAGTTTGACAAAGTTTGTCACTTTCTTGTTCGGTTGAGCATAATTTAATAATTTGGAAAGTCGTTATTACCCAATGGGAATTTCGCTGCCTTAGAGGAAGATTTCATTTACATTTACACGTACAACAGTAAAACAAATGTTTGGACGCACTTTTTAAGTTAAGTTTTGAAAACAGCTTACATACAAAGTCGGTTTAAAAATAAGATTTGATATCAAGAATAGCGGGAAAATGACGAGGGAGAAAGCAATCTCAGCAGCTGAAAACTCAATACATCGATGTATGAGTAGTAACAATTTACAACCAGCGGGAGTGGTCTCCCCTAAACTTTCTCGTATACTTTCTAAGTGGAGATTCGTCAAAATCTCGAGTTCGAATTTTTTTGACGATTACAATACTTTCTCTTTGTATACCTCGTATACGAGAAAGTAAAACAAACAAACAAACCTGAAATCAAATATCTGTTGCCACGTTTCAAAAAATATTACTTTGAAGCAGGTGCGATAAAATAGGCAGTGTAATGAATACTAAAGCGAAAATTCTGCTTTGGAATTGAATTCCGAAGAATTTATATTACCACAACCGTAACAATTGCAAAAGCGCGTGAATAAGAGATTTGCTGAAATAGTGAGATCGGTTTGAATTTTATTTACAACAATAAAAAAGTTGTTACAATTCATGTTTGAAAACATTATTTATTATTGTAAATAAAATTTACAACAATAACAGATTGCTACCAGTACGCATGCGCATGAGAATCGGATTAAAAGAAATTGAATATGCAATTTGAACGCCTCTTTTTGACAGATTTGGCTGAAAATTTTATACGGACCTACATTCATGACGATAAAACCGTATACCAAATTTTATCCATCTAGCTATTCAAGTTTTTGAGTTATAGTGTTCACTTGACCGCGGACATACAGACAGACTTCCCTTTGACGGATTTTGTCCAAAATTTGAAAGAAACCTACAAATTATGTTTAAAGACCACATACCAAATTTCATCCCCGTAACTCTAATAGTTTTCGAGTTATCGTGTTCACAGCCATGATTCCAAAATTGTGCTTGTCGGACTCGGGGAGGTCTAAAACGTGGAGATTCGTCAAAATCTCGAGTTCGAATTTTTTGACGATTACAATACTTTCTCTTTGTATACTTCGTATACGAGAAAGTGAAACAAACAAACAAACCTGAAATCAAATATCTGTTGCCACGTTTCAAAAAAATATTACTTTGATTGGTTGTTGGTTGTGTTGTGTTTTCTGGCACAAGAGCCATATTTGACTATGCTGCGCCAAACGCATGGTACAGAAATATTACTTTGAAGCAGGTGCGATAAAATAGGCAATGAAATGAATATTAAAGCGAAAATTCTTGGGATTGAATTCCCAAGAAAACAATTTATACTACCACAACCGTAACAATTGCAAAAGCGCGTGAATAAAAGATTTGCTGAAATAATGAGATCGGTTTGAATTTTATTTACAACAATAAAAAAGTTGTTACAATTCATGTTTGAAAACATTATTTATTGTTGTAAATAAAATTTACAACAATAACAGATTGCTACCAGTACGCATGCGCATGAGAATCGGATTAGAAGAAATTGAATATGCAATTTGAACGCCTCTTTTTGACGGATTTGGCCCAAACTTTTATACGGGCCTACATTCATAACGATAAAACTGTGTACCAAATTTTATCCATTTAGCTATTCAAGTTTTTGAGTTATAGCGTTCACATGACCGCGGACATACAAATAGACAGACTTCCCGTGGACGGATTTTGTCCAAGATTGGATAGAAACCTACAAATTATGTTTAAAGACCACATACCAAATTTCATCCCCGTAGCTCTAATAGTTTTCGAGTTATCGTGTTCACAGACACACAGACAGACATAATTCCAAAATTGTGTTTTTCGGACTCGGGGAGGTCTAAAACGTGGAGATCCGTCAAAATCTCGAGTTCGAATTTTTTGACGATTACAATACTTTCTCTTTGTATACTCCGTATACGAGAAAGTAATAACGATCTTCCCGTACGCCTTTGTCGAACATTATTCGTTTCAAGGTCTTCAAAAGATATTCCATAGGAATGAAAGCGCCATTTTCTTCTCCTAACGAAACAGCACAGCGAACCGAAGATCTGGGGAATAAACACACTCATTTTTCGCTTTATTGACCATTATAAATCATCCTGAAGTACAAAGCTTCCCCATTTATTCAGCCAATATTTAGCATTTGAGTCGTTTTTGTAGTTATTCATTTTCCCCGCCATCTTTCTTTTCTTTTTTTCGGGGGAGCAGGATTGAGGGGAATAGAAACGTATCTTCAGCACAGATTCTTAGTTTTATGGTTTTTCTTCTTTTATTTAGGAGTCTCTTTTTAGTGAATTTCCTTTTTGCTCTGTTACATTTTTCGACTTAGGATTTATTTAAAGATGAAAATACTAGTGAATTTTGAATGGAAGAAAAAAAAATTTTTTTTTCACTTCGTCCCATTCGAAAGTGTCGTGGAAGGTTTTCAAAACAAACGTTTGGTGGAAGATAATAAAACTGGTCTTTCTTATTCTTTGTTTTATGCAGTCCTTCAATATCGCTCATACTCTGCAATATTTTAAAATATTTTTCTCTCTGTTTCAATTAAATTAGGAATTCACCAATGAACCTGGTTTGGTTATTATTTTTTGAATGGTAGCGATTTGACTTTAGGTTGTATTCTGTGCTTTAAACGAGCGCAAGAAATGAAACAAACAAAGTGACTCTTCGGTTAAAATACACTAAACCCTTGCTAATCCTCACTCAAGGGACCAAACTTTTTGATGACTTAGGCGGAGTGGGAAGTTTTGAAAAAAAACTCGAAAAAACACTGAAATATTTTCTTGAATTTCTGTAGGATTCGGTGAGAAAAACAAGATTTTCAGAAATCAATACATGCAAATGAATGAGTGGAAAATTTAAAAAAACACTTTTTATAGTTACCACATTTTATTTTATTTTACTTTGGTACAGTAAAATAATCCAACAGTGTTGATTGATGAAGCTGCTGATTACTGGAAATAGTAACTTTCTTTTCTATTATACTTAAATCTTTAAAATTCTTCGTCTGTTGTACCTTGAATGGATGTTAAGTACTGTCGAACTTTCTCCAGGGCTTTGATTGTTTCTATCTTGTTGGGTGGGGTTTGATCCATAGCCTGACCTGAACTGTTTTGTTTTTCTTCTAAAAATTCAGATGTCAAAGCTTTTACAGTCGCTTGTGAGCAGATTGCGACTATCAATGTTGACAAAAGCATTAACGTCATTGACGCTGCACCTTTTTCCATTTGCGATTTGCAGCAAAGTCTCTAATGGTTGCGGGTCGAAGATGTCTTCTCTGAGGATTTCTTCTGATTCTGCGTTTGCTATGAACTCTACATGTCGGAAACAATTCGAAACACTTTATGATGAAACAGAACTCCAATTTTGTGTACATAGTAAATCTCATCTAAAACCGAAACTTCTAGCTTTTCGTTCCTATCCAATGCTTTTATCAGGTCCTTTACCAGCATTTTTTTTGTACTTTCGTTTAAAGGCACGAATTATCCCTTGATTTAAAGGCTAAAGAAGTGCAGTTACATTTGGAGGAAGAAAAACAATTTCGTTCGCTTTTAAATTTTCGGGTTGATTGTGGGCGGTACAGTTATCGACAATGATGGCAACATTTCTTTCCTGACTCGAAAACTGAGAATCCAGTTTACGAATATTTAGTTCCCAAATCGTTGTAGTCATCCATGCATTTGAATTTGCTTCATATTCAACTGGCAGGGATTTAACGTTTTTAAAGCAGCGTGGCGTTTTGCTTTTGCCTATCACAAGTCGTTAAAGTTTCTCATTTCCACTCATATTAGCTCAAGCAGAAGTGTCGGGCGATGTTTGCTTGCTTTTCCAGAAGTGCACTTTTAATCCTTAAATGACAGTTTTATCAGGCAAAAGACGGTAAAACTGTCTTGTTTCAGGCACAAGACGGTAAAATAAGACTGTTTCATCAGGATTAAAAACATTTGATGCATCAAACCTAGATAAAATGTCCTTGAGAACACTGTCCTTCCAGCTTCTATAGCTTCACCTTCAACAGCTTCTTCTTCTCCACAAATCGTTTTAAAAGAAAGGCAATGTCTGTCTTTGAAACGTTCCGGCCAACCATTGCCGCCGCCTACATCTTCAATGTTCAACTCCTCGGCAATTTCTACGGCTTTTTCTTTGAGAATCAAAGCAGGAACAGGCACATTTTGCTATCTGGCATGGTTTAGCCATCGAACAAAGACCTCCTTAAACTTCGATTTTCTCATTCTCTTTCTTTTGTCTTTGCAGTCAGCTTCTTCAATGACTTGTTTCGATGAAAGAATATCGTTTAATGTAGTCTTTGGCAAAAGCTGTTTTCGAAACATTTTATTTTGCAAAAAGTGCAATTAGGTCTTTTTTTCTTCTAACCCTCTGACTGCCAAAACGGCTAATACGGCCCGTTATGCAAACTGCCAGACAACGGCCCAGCGGTCGAAATGTCGTATGCTTATTTCCTCCCCCTTTTTGAAGAGGGTCGGTAAACGGCAGGGAGCAATCTTATCTTTTTAACAATGGTTTTTTTCCCTCCCACTGTCACTCTTGATTGATGTCTCTAGTAAGTGTTCGAGGCTAGATGCTGAATTTACCTTAAGCTCTCTGCTTACTTACTGTTAAAAATTCTTGCTATAATGCCCGTTAGTTATCACAATTTGTAAACGACCCCTATACAGTCAACAAGGGTTTGGATGTTGGAAACATGACGATAAAAGAATCCCCCACGACGCAAATGACCACTTGCTAATCAGATGGGGGAGGGAAATGTTCACCTGCTTTCATCTGACCTCGGCCGGTCTGGGTTTTAAAAGAACTAGATTTCAAATAACTGTGGGCTTCAGAGGGTTAAAAGAAAACGAGGTAACTTTTCGTTTCCCTGGCATGTTGAAAACGTAATCGAACCACGAATTTGCAAGAGAAAAATAGCCCTTATAGCGGGGCTTACTCGCTATGAAATGAAGCCACACTCAGGAGTGGTCAAGAAAAACGTCTACACTCGACAGAGTAGCAGCGAGAAGTGTGCTCTGATTGATTGGCAGCGAGATTCCAAGAATCCAAATCCCCCCAAAGGGTTACGAAGGGAATGCGTAACAACAATAGGGAGCTACAGGTGTTTTGCTGAAGTGACAAGCGTGGTCGAAAATTCCCTGTAAAGGATTGGTTTTCTTAAAGTTAAGGGGCGGGGCTGAAAAGACAACATGATGGCATGCAAAATGGAGAAGAAAGATGATTTTGGCTGTGAGGGTGACGAGTTATCCGGAGTAGAATTAAATTTGGTGACGGGTAAAGGAGGGTTAATTTACATTATTGTGTGTGAGACCTTGTCGGGACCAAAGGAAAACGGCGACTTAAACGGAGTGACGACTTATTGAGGTTTTACTGTAGTTAATTTTGTTAGAAAGAAATGTCAAATGTATCAAACATGTTTCTCTTACATCATGACAAAATAATATTTTGAAACATAACTTTCTAGAAAATCTTGACATACTAGTTTTAATAATTGAAGAACAAGATTACAAGTTAAAGAAAATTTAAAAATTATTTTTTATATAGAAATATTAGGTCGATATTTTTTCTTGAAAAATTATATTTTTTTTCAAAAAATATTAAAATATATCCATAAATTTTAGGCTGCGACTCAACAACCTTGAAACCTGTCTTCGGTTTAATCATACGATGAGTCTGGGTTTTGAATACCGAGCTTGATATAAAATTTGCCTTCGTAAACTCCCCTGAAATATAGAGTAACGCAATATAATGGCCAAGTAATTGTCGAAGACTATTTTAAGTTCCAAATTCAATTTTTTAATACTTAAAAAAATTGAATTAAATGACTGAAATTTTTAAAAAATGATTGAGATGATGAAAATTTGCGTTTATATTTTAAGTAAAATGCCCATAGGAACATATATTACATATAGAAACATATATTTCAGATAGTTACACATTTGTAACTATCTAAGATTTCTGAAAAAATCTAAACATTTTCAATTTTAGAAGCATTTTTTTCAAATTTTATGGCTTTCCGGGCAAACCTCGAGTAAACTTCGAGGGCTGAAATTTCATCTACTCTCTGTTAGGACCAAAGGGAGTTAGAAAATCCCTGGGCAGTAATGTTTTTTTAACAAAAAGTTTCTTTTTAGACACCCTACCAGTATACTCTTTAAACCATTTCCAGTTGACCGATTTGACTTAAATTTGACACACACCTACAATTTTAGAGCGAAGGTGAAAAGACGACTTAACAATTTTCATTCTTCTAGCCTGAGTTATTAAATTCACGTACGAATAAATACACACACCTACAGGCAGTCAACCGTTGAGAGATGTGGTCCAAAACTTGATACAGATTTACAATTTGAATTGAACCGTATGCCAAATTTCATCTATGCAACTAATTGGTTTTTGAGTTGCCGTTTCCACTGCACACGGACGGGCAGATAGACTCCACTTTCAATGATTTCGTCCAATATTTGATAGAAATTTACAATTTCGGTGTAAAGACTTCATATCATATTTCTTCCGTGCGCATTTTTGCGTTCCTGAGTTAATTGCGTTCACATATAGACCGACCGACAGACAGACAGAAATGAATTCAAAAATGTGTTTTCTGTCTCTGGGCTGTATAAAACGCAGAGATTCATCAAAATCTCGAGGATTAATTTTTTTATCAATAAAATTAGTTCGCTTCGTATACGAGAAAAAAAATGAGGAATGTTGTAGAAAATTTTTTAAATTGCTTCACCTTTAATGACAATTATAATTTTTAAAATAATGTCTTTGAGATTTTCAGGAAAAAAATGGAATAATTTCTTTTCCTTATTAGTGTCCCACGAGGGGCACGATGAATACGTTGATGAGTAGCCTCCAGATAAGTAAGCGGGGTTTCGCTTCCCTGGTGGGTATTGTAATGGCTGGACTTGCCCTCTGCCACCGGTAGTGCGTGCCTCCTACAGGAGGGGTCCGGCTACGGCCGGTTATGGGTACTAGGACTCCGGCCAGTGCAGTGGCCGTCACTCATATGCACCTCAAGGCTTCTCTCTAGATCGTAGTGAATTCATTTGAAATTTGTCTTTAGTTATCTGGGTTTGAAATGTTATCTAATTATTATAATTGAAGTTTTTATAATTCGACAGGTCACGCTTTCTCAAAAAGAAAGAAACTTATTGAACTTTCTATTTTCATTCTGATTATCATCTTGCAAGGAAAACAAAGAATGCAAAAAGAAAAAAATATAATAATGGCGTTAATAAAAACGATTGCATTTTCTCCAATGGGAATACTTCATTTTATTCTTATGCTTAACACATTCTTTGCGGTCGTCTGAACACTATCTCTGATTTAAAAAAAATGATAAGGAATTAATGGACCACAATTTAAATTTTGTGACTGAAATTAATAAGTCATTTTTAAAAGAATAATTTCTTAGTACTTTCAGCCCTTAGTTTTGTTTTTCAGATATTTAGTTGGATATTATAGTAACGCTGGAAGAAAAATTGATTGAATTTCTAAATCTGAATGAATTAAAGTTTAAAATATGATGATTTATTATAATTGGCGTGTTTAACTATTTATAATTTGGTTAATTTCCTGAAACCAATTTTTCGATTGCGAAATGGTTTGTGCATAAAGAATAAAATTCGGTAGTTATGGATGTGTATTGTATCAATACCTCTGGGCAAAGTTTTAAGATGTATATAGAATGTTCATGAATCATTCATGAGTAGTAACTTATTTCGGATTATTATTTCATCAATGAATGCCATAATTAAATTCACCCGATGCCAACTCTATTTTTTATAATCTTGAGAACTGGTTTTGTATGGAAATTTTGTATAGGTGGACATATGTTTGACGTTTTTTCATGCGTTTTTTTCTTATTTGTAACCGTTGTCTGATTTAAATTGTAAATTCTTTTCTACTTCTTCTCATGACATTTTATAAACCTTACCTATTAGTAAATAATGCTTTAGTTTTTACTGATATACTAAAGACAATAATTACGAATTTATTAATAAGTTAAGGCATAATGCTTGAGTGAAGATTTTCGTGAATTTGGCAATCAGCTTGAGGAATATCTTAATTTTTTGGTCAAATTTGGCTTTCAAACTTACATTTCAGTGTTTCAATATTATGAAAGCGCTTCGAATATGAGTGATGTTTCTCTACTTTTTAATTTTTTGGCCAAATTTGGCTTTCAAACTTGCATTTCAGTGTTTCAATATTATGAAAGTGCTTCGAATATGAGTGATGTTTATTTATTTTTAAAAATGATTCTTCTATTCAGTATCCAGGAAAGCCAGTTCAGACTATTTGGTTTTAGAGCATTAATTGACCCGCAGGGAGGAGAGCACACTAAATGAGTACAAATCAAATGAATCCAAATTATTATTGCGCTTAGTAGGAAGTATTAATTTGCGCGATGTTGAGGTTAAAAAGTGATTGGTGCTGAAAATGAGCTCTCTATTTCGCTTAGAGTTGTAAAATATTCGTTAAAAAGCTGCCGTACGCTTGCACGATTAACAGTTATAGATTAAATAGGAAGTTCATGCACTCATTATTTAATTAAGAACACTACGACAATATTCGTGAGGTGTTTGTTCAAGCTTCATATAGATTGCTGCTTCTTTTGTATGGGTACGAACTCGTGCAATTCTCCTTTTCAATCGCTCTCTAAGTTTTGTTATATTTCTTTAGATACAAGTCACTAAACTTTGAATACATTTCTGTACTTCAGAGGTAAAAATGAGATGGGGGAACATAATACAATAAAGCCTCTGACAACCTCGAGGTCTCTGTTAAAAGAGCCTGTACCAGAAAATCGAACTGTGTTTTTCCTTTTCAGTAAAGTCACCGAATTTTTCAGAAAACGGTGTCGACGTTCGCACCGGACCCGATTTTCCAGGATTTTCACGTTGCGATTTTACAGGTCTTTATCTAGAGGTGATCTTTCACAAAAAGTTATTTAGAGAAAGAAATAAAAGCACAATTTCGTTATTAAGCACTTGAATAGTGATGTGAGGAAACTCCATGTATTTTCATGAAACAAATGTCACTTAAGATGTATCGGAAAATTCCTCGTTATTGAGTGGAGGAAAATATGCTATTGAGAACACCCTTAAAGAACCACTGGGGAAATGCAAAGCGAACGGCAAAACTCAGTAACATGTGCGAATCCTTCTACCAAAACTATTTCAAAAATTCTATATAAGAAGCTTGGTAACTACTAAAAGAGTTTATTAATATATTAATATGTGGAGAACATATGGGCTCATTGTATAATTTCAAATAAACAATATTGGAAAACCTTTTGGAAAGAAAATAATTCATGATTAAACCGTTTCGAGACTATTTTTTTAAATATTTCTGTGATTTAAATATACTTTGATGTCCCGTCAGTCTTGAAAATGTTAAAATTTGGTCTCTGTTAGCCGAGTGATTGATTATCTGAGGGGATTAGGGTCTCCATCAGCTCGGATAATCGAGATTCTGCTGTACTAGTATGTGGAAAGTCAATATCGATGTAGAAACATTTTATAAACTGCACTGCAAATGCATTATTGCATTCCACTTATCGATCTACAGCAAGCAGCAGCAGCGTTTAGTCATAAACAGTCTCCACATAAACGAGCACATGCGAAACGGAACATTTTTCAATTCGAAGTCTTAAAAGATACTCCTCCGAATCGAAAGAACCAATTTCTTCTTCTCGCAACTTAACAGCACAGTGAAACGAAGATCTGTGGTATAAACGCATATTTTTTTCGCGTTATTGACCATTAATAAATCATCCCTGAGTACAGAGATTTCCCATTTATTAGCCGATATCTAGTGTTTGAGATGGTTTATTTATTTGTATTCTTTCCTCTTTTTTATTTCTCTCGACGTGTTTTTGGGAGCAGAAATGGCCGGGAACAGAAATAAATCTACAACATATAGATATCTTTGTTATTGGTTTCACTTAGACGTTTCTTTTAGTGAATGCTTTTACTGTTAAGTTTCTCTCAGTGAGTTTATTCAAAGGTGGAAATACCAGTGAAATTCGAATCGAAGTGAGTTCCATTTCATTTCTGATAATCTCATTCAGAACAGTCGCCGAGTCTTGGAAAAACTAATATTATGAGAAAAGATCATGAAACGGCCATTTTTTATTCTTTATTGTATGAAGTTACTTGTTAGAGTTCGTAGCATGAACGCTTACAAATGATAAAAATAAAGAAGAACTTTGGCTTCGGTCATCTGCAGCATATGCTAAAAGAAGAATTTTTCAGTTCAAAGTCTTGAAAGATTCTCCTCCGGATCGAAAACTTTATTTTCTTCTTCTCTCAATACACAGTGCAACGAATATCTGGGCAATAAGCATACACATTTTTTCGCCTTATTAACCATTATAAATCATCTCCGAGTACAAAGATTTCCCATTTACTAACCAATATCTAGTATTTGAGTTATTTTTGTATTTATTCACTTCCTTCCTCCATGGATTTGGGAGTATGAATGCAGGGAATAGAAATGTATCTTTAATACAGATATATCTCTGTTTTATGGTTTTTCTTTTTTTTAACTCGACGTTACTCTTTAGTGAATGTTTTTTTCCAATGATAAGTTTGTTTTTATGAATTTATCAAGAGATGAAAATGCGAGTGAATTTTGAATAAATGAAAATTCTGTTTCGCGTGAGTCTTCCTCGTACAGGGTAGTCGCTGAGCATTTTATAAACAATTATACGAAAGAAGATCATGAAACCTGCATGGATTGTTCTTTATTCTATGTAACAAAACTTTCGTTATGTTCCTCTAAGCGTTTCATACGTATTTTTCCGTTTCTCATATTGAGTTTAAAAGCAGACAATTCGTGTTCATATTGTGACGTGTTTGACAGCTAAGGACTCTGGGGAGGAAGGTCCAGAGACCTGAAATACTCTTTTTTTATTAGCACGTGCGTGCAAGAGTTTTATTTAGCAATATTCTTGGTTAAATATAAGAAAATTATGAAAAATTATAGAATAATTGTTCACAGTTCCGGCTTCCTTCAGCCTACTCTGCCACACAACCAAAACAGGTCCACTTCTACGAGTGGCCTAAATGAATGATGTCGGTCTTCCGTCTACCGGACTTGAGATTTTAGTCCTCAGTCTATCATTGTCATCACTCAAGAAAAACGAGCCCTTGCGCGTTTTCTGTCCTCTTCCAAATTCTCTCTTTCTTTTTAACCCTCATCTCCCTCCCACTGGGGGAGCGGTCAAAAAGCCTCTCCACGAATCCTCGTCAATTTTGTAGGTGGAGTCTATTTCAGCGAGCCATTATTGGTTCCTTACCTCTTGGTCCTTTTCCTGTCGCAAGCGGATTCTCAGGCTGGAGCTAAATGACCCTATCAATCACTTCCACTAACGAGTGGTCCGTTGGTGACAGGCTGGACTCCCGGCTATCTTTGCCGGCGTTTTAACGAGATGTCCGTTGTTGACAGGCTGGACTTCCTGGCTCTCTTTGTCCTCGTTATAACGAGATGTCCATTGTTGACAGGCTGGACTTCCCGCCGATACACCTGCTCTGTTCAGTGACCCATGGCATGGGAAAAAAGTTACTGGTCGCTAATGATCTTGGGGGATCTTACAATATGAATAATTTCTAAAACTGCAATGGGTGAAATATTCTTAAGATTCCAGAGACTTGATTAAACTCAAAAAAGATCCAATTATTCACTTCAAAAGCAGATTTTTAACACTTTAAAGCTAGTACATCAAAATAGCAAACGGCTCAGAGGGTTAAATAATGCATACTGAAGAGAACTTTTCTTCTATACTTTGTATTCTTTTACGAATTCGGTTTATTAGCAATTTTTGCTTGCAACTTGCTTTATATAAAAACAACAGACATGTGAATGACACTTCTGTTATAAAAGATGTGTCTTTTTTTTATAAAAAAAACTAAAGGTTTCAAAGATTTTTTTCTTACAAAATAGCAGAAGAATATATTATGAGATACTTGAAAATGTGGCTGTACAACTTTTAATGAAAGGAAAACTAGAATATGATTTCAAGGAATTCGTGAACTTTTTTATAGTATGATGCTTTAATGCATAAACGGTCATAGGGGCAAAAAAGAGCATTTTTCAAATTGTAAATCTTGAACGATATTCTACTGGAATGAAAAACTATTTTCTTCTCTTGACAAAACAGCACGGCGAATTGAGAACTGGGGAATAAACACGGAGATTTGTTCGCTTTATTAACCATTATAAATCATCAAACTACAAAAGATTTCCCAGTTACAAGCTAATATCTAGTGTATGAGTGTTTTTGCATTTATTCATTTTTCCTCCATGTTTTTGAGAGCGTGCCTGCAGGGAATGGAAATGCATCTCCGATACAGAGGTATCTGCGTTTTATGTTCTTTTTCTTTTGACTTTCTTTCTGTGAATTTATTGAAAGATGAAAATGCGAGTGAATTTGAATCAAAGAATATTTCATTTTAGTTTTCTTGATTCGAAACTGTCGTGGATCTTAAAGAGAAATTGTTTGGCAGAAGTTTATGGAACTACCATTTATTATTCTTTAAGGTATACAAACATTTGTTATAGATCATATCATCCACATTCAAGAAGATTTTGATCAGTTTCATATTAGTTTGGAATTCGTCGAATAATTTGAGTTCCGGAATTTTGACAGACTTCGCTCCAGGCGTTTACTTTCCTTTTAAATAAAGAACAAAAGAGGAAATAAACTGGCTGCCATTTGTCTCATTAAAATTGACCTTTTTATTTGAAATAGATTTTAAATTAGGTCACAAGTTGTCTGTAACAAAATATCAGCAAAACATTCAAAAAATTTGCTGAAGTTGGAATTTAAAATGTTTTTTTTGTAATGAAGGATTAATCGAAAGATTAATGAAAGTACTCCTGAAAATTCTTATATATGCAACAAATATATTACTGATATATTTTTTAAATGTGAGTGAAAAATATCACTGATTAAATTTGTTAGCCTATCAAATTATGCTGGTTTCTTCTTAATCTTTTTGATCAGCTAAATGTTTCATTCGATATTTCGAAGAAATTTCAAAGAAACTTTTCAGCATTAAGTAAATTTTATTTCAAGAATAAACGATATTCTGAAATTTTATAATTGCTTAGTTTCAGAATGTGAATTTATATATTTATTATGAATATAATTCTACGAAATTCGCGAAAATGAGATGCGGAACCTAATTTGAAAGCATTGCTATACATTTTAGAAAACAGTAAAATCACGTTTTCATTTTAAAAATGGTAGAAAAATATTTTAAATCATAAATCCCATGCATAGCTGCATATTGAAGTTCTAGTAAAAGGAATACCGAAATGTGATTTTAGATTATTAATTGGCCTTTTTATGCAAAAAAATTTAGAAGACACATTTTCACGAAATTAATATTTATATTCCTGTGATTTTGACTTCGATAAGGAAAATTCGATGGTCTTTGACGCGTTTGGGTGAAATATGATAGAAATAATTTTCAGAATCTAAGAAAATATTCTCTTCAAAGAGGAAAGTCCTGTTGGGGTTTTAAAGTTCGACATTTCTGTTTCCCATGCAAAAAAAAAATTCTATAGAAATCTATTCGTAATTTCCAACCAATATGATTCAAACTATTTTAGTTCAAACCAATCATCCTCAATGACCGATTTCAGTTATTCTATAGAAGAATACCGCTCGCATGCGGTCTCATCTCAACATACGGTCTCGTGTTACTACCAGACATGACAAAAATGCAAAAATATTCGTCATCAATCATCCTCAATGACCGATTTCAATTATTCAATAGAAGGATACCGCTCGCATGCGGCCTCTAACACCTTGGTCTGTGTTACTACCAGATATGACAAAAATACAAAAATATTCGTCATAATCATCCTCATTGACCGATTTGATATAAATAGAAGTTACCGCTCACATGCGGTCTCATCTCAAATATACGGTCTCGTGTTATACCTAGATACAAAAATGCAAAAATATTCTGTCAATCATCCTCAATGACCGATTGTCTATCAATAGAAGGATACGCGCATGCAGTCTCATCTCAACATACACGGTCTGTGTTACTACCGATGTAACAAAAAGCAAAAATATTAGTCATCAATCATCTTCAATGCCGATTTCAGTTATTCTATGAAAGGATACCGCTTTCCACGGTCAATATACGGTCTCGTATTTTACCAGATATGACAAAAATGCAAAATATTAATTCATCAATCATCCTCAATGACCAAATTTCAACTTATTCTAGAAGGAATACTCGCATGCGCCTCATCTCAACATACGGTCTCTTACTTTCTAGAATGACAAAAATGCAAAATATTTCGTATCAATCGTCATCCCTCGACCGATTTCAGTTATTCAGAAAGGATACCGCTCGCATGCGGCCTCATCTCACTTACGATGTCTTTTTTACCAGATTATGACAAAAAAGAAAAATATTCATCATTCAATGTCTACATGACCAATTTATTATTCAATAGAAGATCGCTCTGCACTGTCTCATCTCAACATACCGTCTCGATATTTACTACCAGATATGACAAAATGCAAAAAATATTCGTCATCAATCATCCTCAATGACCATTTCATATTCTTCAATAAGGACCGCTCGCATGCGGGTCTCATCTCACATTACGGTCTCGTGTTACTACCAGATACGCACAAAATGCAAAATATTCGTCATCAATCATCCCTGACCGATTTCAATTCTAATAGAAGGATACTTAACGCATGCGGCCTCATCTCAACATACGGTCTCGTGTTACTACCAGATATGACAAAAATGCAAAAATATTAGTCATCAATCATCCTCAATGACCGATTTCAATTATTCAATAGAAGAATACCGCTCGCATGCGGTCTCATCTCAACATACGGTCTCGTGTTACTACCAGATATGACAAAAATGCAAAAATATTCGTCATCAATCATCCTCAATGACCGATTTCAATTATTCAATAGAAGGATACCGCTCGCATGCGGTCTCATCTCAACGTACGGTCTCGTGTTACTACCAGATATGACAAAAATGCAAAAATATTCGTTATTGGTTGCGAAGAAATGAGTATTTTCTACTTTGAAATTTCAAAAAAAAAAAAAAAAACCCAGATTAGTGGTGCTGCTTACTCATCGACGATAAAAATTAATTCTTAGAAAGCAATTATAAAAGTAATTTTGGATGATAAAAGAAACTAATTGTAAATTCTTGAAAAAATCAGTCAGCAAATAAATTCTGAGAAGTCTTCAGAAACTAGCTAATTTTCATTGATGAAATTCTATCTTTCACAACTTTTAAATATAACAAAAATGTATAGTTCAACAAAATTAATGTGAAAGCATTGTGATTACAAATAAATAATCTGTTAAAGTTATCAGGATTTTAAAATATTTTTGTTGGCTTTATATTAAGAAAATATTTTGAAATAAAATAAATCTTTTCATTCCTCGCGTAGCTAAAAACAGAAGGAAAAACGGAATAAAATCTCCCGTTCATTAAGTTTTGTCAATTATTTAAAAATATTCCTTTTCAGAAAGAAGGTAATTTTTTGCCATCTCTTGCTTTATATTTTATTTAGTGATACTCATTAAAAAGCTAAAGCAATTTCATATCGGGAAACTTTAGATCTCAAAATTGTTACATAATGCGCAAAAAATGTTTTTCTGACAACAAATTTTAAATAAATCAGCCTAATAATTCTAAAAGAAACTACTTTTACGACAATTGTAAACATTTAATGGCTTAGATACGATATACTTTTATCTTAAATCCTGTATATTTTAAAATTGTTTTCTGCTCGGATCCATTTAAAATTTGAATTTAAACACCGACGCAAAAATGATTTCTTTAGAATTTTTTACACAAGCATCAAATCTGGAAATAAATGGGAAAAAGCGACTTTAATACAAATTCCTGCACGAAAGATTGAAATAAAATTCGAAATAGAATTCTTGGTAGAATAAATCAAAATTTCTGCGGAATTCGTGTTTTTATACAAGGCAACTTACCGTACTATTTTGGAAATACATTTGTGTTTCAATAAGTTAAGGAATGCTTACGTATATTTCTAAGTAAGTATAAATATTTCGTATCGTGGAATTAAAAGTCATTTATGCCAAATGAATTATGTTCTCACATTTCGATTTGAATTATTTACGAAAAGTTGGATTTAACATTCTTAATTTGAAAATTATAGTAATATAATAATAAGTATAGAATTTTTCGATGAATAAAGGGAAAACACATTTTATCTAGAATATTTTGACTTATAGTCATCAAGTACAGTTTTTAAGCTCTTTATTATTATTATTTGTTTTTCATGCTCTCGAAAACCACAGATGATTAATTATAAAGAAATTGCTCTTAATTAAAATAATTATTAAAAAACTGAAAAATAAGTTCTGTCGCAACTTTTAACTTTTGAAGTGAAGTTCCTAAGATTATAAAAAATAGGCTGTAATCTGGGATTTAATGTGCAGCATTGACATATATACAAATATCCTGTAAGGAAATTCTCATTTTACTCAACTAGAATGAACACTGTCCATTTGATCGAAAAATAAATCTCGTTCTCTTGTTGCTCTTCTAGAATAGAGGCACACATGATCGTTGCACAGAGCCCGAAAGTCTCAACTGTATCGCCTTGGCGCGATATCCGGAATTCTTCTTACCGTTTTACACATTATTTATTTATGTCTCTCGCAGAGCACTCTATTGTCTTGGCTCAAATCAGCCAATATTCTCCCTACCACTGCCTTCTGCAAAATTTGGCGTGCAAATGAATTTATCGCCTGATCTGGGCTACACCAAATTCAGTGACCTGATTTCTCCAAGCACTAAAACTGCAACTTCAACTTAATTAAGAGCAATATAGCTAAATATAAGATATAGCTAAAATATAGCCATAAGATAAAATATAGCTAAGGTAATAAATAATAAATATTGTTCAAAACCAATAATACTATTTTTATCAAAAATTCAATTAAAAACAAACATTTTATGTTTTGCTTTGCGGAAACATCAATTTTTAAATGGCTTACAATTCCGGATTTTGGTTAATTCATTTGTTCTTAGTTTATGGAATCTCTATTTATGGGCGATGGGGGGCACAAAATTAAAAAAGAACAGGTAGAAGATACGAAAAGAGAGGAAAATAACATTTAGACTAGTATAATATAAATAGGAAATGGTCGAAACGAATTTCATGTTATCATAGGTGTCATCATCAGTTTTAGTGGCACGTTATTTGACTTGCATATGTGATAATTTTAAAATGCATCGTAAAAGGAAGTTAAGGAAATTAATGACCATCGAATCGGAATTTGCCTTTGCAATTGATGATCTATCAACGAGTTTCTATCAATAATCAGGAACAAATATTTTTCCCTTTTCATAGTTCCTATTTTGAGATGTATAAAACTTCGACTTATTCCAGGTTAGCTTGTCTTTTAATAAAGAAATACCAAGGATTTCTGTCCGAATGATGAAGAACAGAACGATTCCAAATTTTGCAGCAAGAGTTCCAAAAGACATTCTTTCCATCGAGCCTTATTTATTACGCTTCTTCTTTATTCATTACACTTTGAAAGCTGAATTTTCAAGATTTACAATTAATGAATCATTAAATTTGCAGTTCAGAAAACAAATTATAGAAAGTTTGTAACTAATCGAATTTTGCATTGTACTTAAGCATCAAGCATTTTCTAAAAATCAATATTTGGAAAGAACCTTAAGGTGATGAATTGCATTCGTTAGTGATCTTTGAAAAGAACGATTATATAAAACTTAAAGGTATAATCGTCTAATTCTTGAGTCATACAATTGTTGAAAATCCAACAAAATCGTTATGAATTATTTATTATTACTAGGCTTTCTCGATCCATAATTTTTAATTCATTTTAAAATGTGATTAAACAAAAATCGCAAAGTGGTTCTTTTCGCTGATGTGTTTTCACTCATCTGGAACCCACATTAAGCCTGTGTAGAATAAGACTCAAGAAAATAGACCTTTTCAAATATAAGAATAAATTATTTCGGATATTTTTATCGTATGTACGAATAAACGTTGTTCAGTCGGACGTCAATTTATGTCGAACTCTCTCTTCAGATAAAAATATTAATAACATTTGCAATCACTTCACATCTCGAGCCAAAAATATCTTAAAACAATTGATGAAACCGTATTTCGCTCTAGTAAGTTTAAAAACAGCTCATTCACGCCATTTTCAATTTCGTTACACCGGTCGTTCACGACCATTCCATTCCATGCAAATAGAGTGGTGGCATTCCATGCCATTCCATTTTTTTACCCATCTATTTATACAGGTCATTCACAACCTCTTCACGCTACGCAAATCCATCTACTACCGGCCACTTCGATCTCCTACCCGCGCTTTCTCCGATTTCCTCCGTGAAGCACGCATACCAAGTTCCCCTCTCCCCATTCCCGCCGCATTAATGGCTCGCCAGTCCACATAGAATGATGGATATTGGGAAGGGTCAAACTGGACATTCACGAGAAGGAAAGGCTAAGCCATTCGTCCCAACAACTGGTTTGTATTCCACTCATTCCCTTCTCAAAATTTAGGCAAGTAAATAACGGATGTTCCTAAGTTTGTTTTGATACACCTTGTGGGAGAAGATTCAAAGTTCCTGACTTACACCCACCCACACTGTGCCTCCACCACACGGGGGAGGGATTCCGCGTTTACTTTCAACATGACCTAGTCCCTTCGCGGGGTCCCAATCTAAGCAGCGGCTTTGTTTTCCCACTACCCTCGCAGCCAGGTCTCGAAAAGCCATCCGGCCATTCCAATTTGATTCCAAACTATTCGGATTTCCAACACTTCCGATTCTCTACGCCAAATTTTCTAGGGTTTCCACACTAACGAAAGATTTTTCTTTCCCGCGTTCCAAAAATCGTGGACTGGAACAGCGGTGAATGTCCCGCTTTGGATATCCATCCGTTCCACATCACGCCAATCCTGATCGGTTATTATTTACATTGGCGATCAGTTTTGGCAAGGAACGATTGTGATTGACTAGCCTTACAATCACACTCCAACATTCCAAACTGATTTCTGGAAGACAAAGTTTTACTGACCAGTCTGTTCGGTTTCTTTCAACTTAACTAATGACCTCCTTTAAGGAATTATAATTTTGTACACGCATTCAAATGTCGATTTTTCTTTTACATTCAAACACATAGAGTAAAACACTGTTCATACGTCTTTCGCGGGACTGACAGAAAACGATGTATAAATGAAAAGACATATAATCGAAATTTTAAAAAACTACTCTGATTATTACAAATGTAATGCTACGGATGGAAATTCATTTAAAAGTAATATTTTTAAAATTTTATTTAGATAATTACTACATGGTATTAAGAGCATTAATGAAATTTTGATATTAATCACTTATCATAAAAGTGAGAAAAATCGACCTTTATTGCATATTTATAATTATACGTTAGTATTAATTACCTATA